>JAABNX020000130.1:4518757-4529997 GCA_015163995.2 Mormyrus lacerda | reverse complement strand
AGGACTATCAAAAACCTGGAGCTTATATTTTTAAGTGCTGCAGGTGCAATAAATGAGCCATGAAGATTTTAGCTTACAAAAAAGCACAATTTCTATTGCATTTCATTGTGTAGTCCATGTTGAATATGAAAAACTGAATCAATGCAAATCGCACTGGATGTTTTTTTCTTTGGAATGGTTAAGGTAATCATTATACTCTACAAGTCAAGGATGACTTGTACTCAACTGTGAGTTAATTACACATGTGATAACATTGTGTCCTGCAGCACAAAGGCTGTAATGCAGTGTATCCCCACCCCGGTCCTCAGAGACCCCTAGCTTACCCACATTTTTGCTCCCTCCCGTGGATTGTCTGGGGTCCCTGAGGACCGGATTGGGAAACGCTGCTCTGACGTTACTGTCACGTCTCTCTGCTTCAGTCTTTTTTTTCCTCTGAGGTTAAAAAATATATCTGACGTTCGCAAGCTCAATTACCTCCAACCTTAAAGTGCAATGTACTTGTAATTGTGCTTATAAAATATGTAAATTATGTTAAGTGAGAACAAATTTATGGTGGAACTGAGTGGAAGGTAGCTTTTTAATTTGCTCCTGAGAGAGATAATTAACCGCTGAATATACATCCATTCTTGCACCTTTCTTAGTCCAGGGCTGCAGTGCATGTCACAGGACGCGGGACTCCCTGGGCAGAATATTATGGCCGATTTAGAGAATTTGGGGAGAACATGCAAACTCCACAATGGGGCTGAGAATGAAGCCTGATTTAAGGCTACAGTGAAATCAGCTCAGGGCTCCATCCAGACAAAAAAGAGAACTGTGTGTTTTTTTAGGGGCCATAATCTCCATCACATGGCGAATGTGAAATAAATAAATACGTACATGGCATATTTCATCTCCGGTCTACCTCACACTACCTTTTCTTTCTCCAGTCTGAGCGATCTGGTCTGCCAACTATTGCCTTCTGCATACATAATAAAATAATATAAAATGACATAGAAATGTGCAATATGTAATATGCCGGATGTAAGAAAGACAGCTGGGCTATTGAACGTGAAGTGCACACACAAGCATTGAAATATTAATTAAAATTCGTCTGCAAAGAACTCTGGAAAACCATGCGGTGTTGCTTGCTTCTGTTGAAAGATAGCACAGCTGGAAAACTGTGTATAAAGCTAACTTTACGGTGCGTCTTCGGTTTTGGGTTTAGGTCGTAACCTTTTCGGGTATACCTCCCTGATATTCTCGCTTGATGATGATGATGTATGTAGGAATATGTGCTCCTATACTGAAATTTTCCAAAAAGCGGGTTTGAGTTTAAACCTTAGCTTTGTATGCAGCTTTCCGGCTGTAATATCTTTAATCGTTTGTAATATTTTTCAGTGTTTGTCCGCATGCATCACGGTCAGTAGCCCAGCTGTCTTGCTTAAAGTCACTGGTGGTGAATGGACAGAGTGAAATTATTAATAAATAAATGTGTATAAAAACACACAATACTGTAGTTACATGGTGTGCATTGTCCCCCCTAGTTTAATGCTTAAAGAACATCATGCACGATATGTCTGTATCATTTAGGTTTATACTTATTAGTCTATAAATAAATTCCATCCTTTGTACTTTTAACGTACACATTGCAGTCATTAATGGTAACGGACAAGTATTTTAGGATCTCGCAAAAGTCCATCCCACCTTTGCGAAAGTCCATTTCTTTCCCAGCCATGGTTTTTCTCCCCCTCCATGCCCCTTCCGGGGCTCCACACTTTCTGCAACAGATTGCCGGATAGTGTGAAGAGCTTCCAACGCTACGATTTGACAAAACTCACCCAATCTGTCGACTCTGCTCTGGATCGAGTCATGCTGTAATCATATGATAATGTAGCGGGAAAGGTGGATGTGGGTTAAGAGTACACATCATTGAAAGTTGCCACTTTTCTTGGCTTTTTATTGTTTTTTTTTCCTTGGATTGTGAGAGGCAGTCTCCATTGCCGACTGGAATGAAAAAACGAAACTAAACTAAATGCAAAATAAGAAATCTGGTCACATGGGTGACCATTTCGGCCATCTGGAGCCCTGCCACTGACCCACTGAACCTAACTGCTAAATAGCCACTACTCTAGGGGTGGGCAGGCTCATCCAGAAAGGGCCACTGTGTGTGCGGGTTTTTGGTGCAACTCCCTGGTTAGAATACTAATTAGAGGACTGATTGGCTGAGGAGTCCTCACACCTGGGTTTGAACAGCTGACCTAAAGGTTAACCCAAAAACCTGCATACACACCGGCCCTTTGCGGATAATACTGTCCATCCCTGCACTAATCCAAATCACTAGACCCTAATAGGGCTGTGTAGAGATTTTTTGAGGGTTAGGTGTATCAACTTGTTGATGGCTATTCCGTGGCACCCCATCCAGGTGTGGTTCCAGAACAGGCGCGCGAAGGAGAAGCGGCTGAAGAAGGATGCAGGCCGACAGAGGTGGGGGCAGTATTTCCGCAGTATGAAGAGGTCGCGGGGCGGCTCGAAGTCGGACAAGGACAGCGTTCAGGAGGAGGGCATGGACAGTGATGCAGAGGTCTCCTTCACAGGTAATGCAGTTAATCTGGGGAAAAGATTAAAAACCAAAAGTTAAATAATTGTACAAACCTAAAGGGTTCCCCTGATGTTTGTTACAATTTTTTTCTGACTGAGCTGTGTATGAGCGTCCTTGTGGGGACTCGATGAACACATGCGGAGTAGTGACCATCCTCTTGACTCATTTCTCTCCACGGTCTCAGATGAGCCCTCCATGTCTGACGTCAGCCATTCCAATGGGATCTACAGTGGCCTAAACGAGACGTCCCCCGCCATCGCCAGAAGCGGGGGTAACCACGGAAACTTCCCCCTAGACCAAGGGGTCATCCCGCCACAGGACCAGTACCACGACGTCCGATCCAGCAGCCCGTACGGCCTGCCCCAGTCCCCGAGCTCCCTGCAGGCCCTTCCTGGACATCAGCCGCTCATCTCCAGCCTGGTGTACCCCGACTCTGGGTTGTCCATCATGGCCCAGGGGGGGCCGCCCAACATGAGCCAGGCCATGCGGGTGATGGCTGGTGGTGACGGCCCCAGCTCAGACTTATCCACGGGCTCCAGCGGCGGATATCCGGACTTTCCTGCGAGCCCTGCCTCCTGGCTGGACGAGGTGGACCACACTCAGTTTTAAATACCCGTCAGTGGAAAACGCGATATGTACAAAATACGTGTCTCTGGACAAATGTCTTTTTCGTGACGTGGGAAGGACGCCCTCCATCACGCCGTGTTTGTGACTATAGACCGTTTGATGAAGCCGTACCCCATCCTTCGTTGAGCTCCTCAAATGCCCCAGTACTTCTGCTTACACTGCATTTTCACTTCACATTTCATTCAGTCTCCATCCGCGTGGCCGGGATGTGGGGCAGGACTTGCAGGGAGACTATCTAGGGTAGACCACGGACTGTCAGAGCAGCTCTCATGAAATGACAATTTAACAGAAAATAGACTTTCAGCGGCAGTCAGTGGGCAAGGAAAAAAAGAAAACTGAAAAGTAGAACTTCACAGTTTGTAGCCCAGGAGTTTGGGTTTCTGCGGCTAGATACCCCTCTGGCGGCTGCTGAAGCTCCCTCCTCTCCTACAGCCACCTTCTCAAATCTGAAAAGTCTGCAGAATTGTCTTGAGAAACTCCAGAACAGGGCTATTCAAATCACAGTTCTCAGGGGCCGTGCCCTCTCCACCCTACCTTTACCTATGAGCCAGGTGTGAAGCATCTGTGGCCAATCAGAATCAGTAACTATTAAAGTACCGGGAAGAACTGAAAACAAGGCCTGGATTTGGAATAGAGGGCCAGATTTGAAGAGCCCTGCTCTAGAAGGGAGAGGGGTGGATTTCTGAAAACACCACGATGCCTGAGACCACATTTATTTTTTGGAGAAAAAAAAAAAAGGGTATTTACTTACTACTGCGTTCCTATTTTCTCATCGAGTAGGAGGAAGCACCAGCACTGTATCCACCCAGAAATAACCATTTTCTTTGCATCTTTACATAGATCTGAGTCCTCTTGTCCATAGAGAAAAAGTGTGTGATTTGTTCTTGGGGAAGATACTCTGCCTTATGCAGCTGGCAGCTGGCCCCAGCCAGGAAACACCACACCAGGCACTTCCAACCCCTGTCCACCGCTTTCACTTTTTTCACTCTTTATATTCTCGTTGTACTCTTTTCTTGTCTGTTGCCAAATGTCCCTTGTACTCAGTACACTTTATAATCATTGGAAGCTTAATTTTTACAGCCCCAGGAGAAAAAGATGGATTGACATAAAAATGTAAATGTGATCCTTTATTAATTGGGAGTATTTCTATGCATTTGTGTGTTCTCAGATGTATGTTAATTGATTTCAAAAACACTGAAACCACCTGGTCAGTGTAACTGTTTGTTTATGTGGAATATGTTTTATGTTGTCTATTTATGCTCTCCGATGATCACGTGCTACTGGTCTTTAATAAATTTGTCAATGAAATACAAACATCCTGCTTCCTTGAACTGTTCTGTAAAGTACTACTTAAGTTCTACTGGGCTAAAACGAACAGTACTCAGGCAGAAAGCATGCTTCTTGCAAGTGCAGTCAAACGCAGTTGCCCGGAACATGCCTAGCTTGCATCCACAGCGATAGAACGTGATCCATTATGAGTGTGAGAAGCTTCATGTCAGTGAGGGGACACACTCCCACAATGCACTGCACCACTGTCACTGCCATGCAAGGTGTGGCCAATGGGGATGAAGGGATCATTTTTCAGCCCTGTTGCTTCTTGCTTCAGGTGTGAATCAGACACAGCTGACAATGCACAGATGCAAAGATCAGACAAATCTATGTACAATTTGTGTTTACAAATACACATTCTTAAGTCAGGCTCCATTTCATTCACTGCCAGATTAACTCAGCAAATAAATTAACAAAAATATATAATTATTTTATTCTGCTGGCTGACTATAACCATCTATATTTTACACCTAATTTCCCGATATACATTTCCTTCAGACTGTTGGCTATAATTCCTACACTAAAGTAACAGCATGACACATCACATAATTTGCACAAACTGCCTCGCCGTAGGCAGAAGTCCTAGTTTATCGATTTAACGTTGCTTTATTACATTTATAGAAATAACTATTTAAACCCCACAGCCACGTACAGAGTATCTGGGTGGAAGATGGATGGAATAATCTTTATAGGTTTATTAATACCTATTAATTTCTGTTAGAGACCTTGTCTGCTCTTTGCTGTGCTTCCCATATTTTCCGAAGGGTCACTGTGACCGTGTACCGGATAGCAACTAGAAGATGGATGTATAAATGATTTGCATTTTTGTTTACAGTGCGAGCGATACGTATTTACTTATTACTCATTACGTATTACAAATAAACACAATATGTAAGGCACGAGACGTAGATGTACTAACAAACCTGGTGGTGTTGGGTTTCCTGCAAACCAGCCGGAGGATCCCGGTGTCTTTCCACTGCAGGGGAGCCTGATATCAGTCACGTATCTCTCCCGTCTCCCGTTGTTAGCCTACTGTTAAATGGCGGTTAAGGAGAACTTTCCATTTGCACAACACAAAAGGTTCGAATAAAAAAATCACTAGCACTAATTGCCAGTTAATTAATAAATATGTCGAGATACCACTGTCGGGGCGTGCACTTCAAATAATAATAAAATGCACAATTTTCATTACAAGTGCATCCATCCATCTTATCTCTTACCGTGTTGCGGTCAGAATCAATATATTTATACGAACAATTAAAATTAAAATAAAAGTTCAGAACCGGTAAAATCAGTAATAGGCCCACAATAATTTGCTTTATAACATCCAAAATCGGTATTTTACGTATTTATTTGTCTTAATTATTTTCTTGAATTAATCACACCGTCCCCTTCATGTCCCGGTAGATTAGGAAACCCGAGTGGATCTGAGCGATCTACCTGAATCTGTAAATTGCCCGCTTGGCTAATTACCAAGGGTGTATCAGCCGTTCAGCGACTCTTTAGCGTAGAAATCTGATGCAGAGTGCGCGGGGACGGTTTGATCTGGAGATAAGCGCACATTGTTTGTTCCTACCAAGCTGAAATATTTAGTCTCTTATCCCGTAGGGCTATCACAGGACAGCTTGTGAATTCCCTCATATGTTTACTTATTTAGAGTCAGGTTCAATTAGATATATTGGTCATTTGCGGCATACCTGCAGGAGTCGGTAGTTTGGTGCTTCGGATATGCCTGCAGCGGAGACAGCTGGGGAAAATGTAAAGCGTTTTATGATGTACTTCCTTCACAAAGAATTCTTTGCAAAAAGATTACAGGAAAAAAATGTGAATTTCAATTAATAAAAATACGAATGTCTGTTTAATATTTTTATAGAAAAAATAAAGCTAAACTTAGATCTTGTTTACAGTTTTGAAGCCATATTTAAAATGGCAGCCTTCCGGTTTTGGTTTAATATACAAAGCATATGGACTAGGTCATTTCTGAGGAAAGAAATTTAAGATCTACCATGATAGCATCAGTACTTCTTAAGAGGAGTTTAGAGTTAAATTCCCTGTCTGGTCACATATATTCAAACAACATCCTTATTGGAGGGAAACTATGGAAGGTAGATCTGTGACTTTCAGAACAGTTATCACATAATGACTAATTTAACAGGAAATAGACTTTCAGTTGCAAATTAACAGCATAGGAAAAACAGAGATTGAGAGTTTGCAGCCCACTAGATTGACTTCCTGCAACTAGACACCTCCTGAGTTTTTGCTTTGAACATTAGATTATTAGATTATTGCAGTTCGGCAAACACTAACATAATCAGTTTGAGCCGCAGGTGAGTGGCGAAGACAGGGGTGGGAAGAGGCTCTCTGAGGGGTGGGTGACTGACTGACGTGTCAAAGGCGTTGCTAATCCCAGGCCTGGTCAGTTTACTGTGCCCTTTCCTGGGAAATGTGTCGGCGACGCTTGCCCAAACCGGCGTAGAATGAAACGTGCTGGAACACGAGGATCCTTTCCCGGGTGCCATTGCGTTTCCCCTGAAAGTGGCAAATAACAGATTGATGTGCCCTGAGACCACGTTGTAACGGACCTCTGGATGAACTCCAGCTTGCCAACAGGAAGGAGTATTTCATCCGCTGGTTCTAATTAATTTAAAAACCTCATACCTTCGTGAATCAGACGCAGCATGTCTGAACTGCGCCGTCCTTCCAGAAACAAGCCATACAACAATAATATATATATATATTTTTAATGGAAAATTCATTCGATTATTAATTTGCTCGTTCATTCATTCATCGGCTATATCTTTTGTGCTATAAAGGTTCTGGGGGTCCAGAGGCTATTCCAGAAACAAGCGGCACAAGGCAGGGAATAACTCATTACAGGGGGCAAACCACCACAAATAGAAGGATGAAGTTTGTGTAGCATTGTGATGAGTTTGTGATGAGCAGTGTTAAGTGTAAAGCTGGTTTCTGTTGTTTCTCTGCGTATTTTCTCTGTTTCTTCCGTTGTTTCTCTGTGTATTTTCTCTGTGTTTCTTCCGTTGTTTCTCTGCGTATTTTCTCTGTTTCTTCCGTTGTTTCTCTGTGTATTTTCTCTCTTTCTTCCGTTGTTTCTCTGTGTATTTTCTCTGTGTATTTTCTCTGTGTTTCTTCCGTTGTTCTCCATGTGTTTCTTCGAAGGTTAATGACTGACAGGTAGGTATTCCTCCACAGACCAACCATGTGATGCAAACAACATCACATGTGACCTGGGTGACTGGAGCAATGGGGGATGGTAACCATGGAGACAAGAACAGTTTTTATTTCTTCAATGATCAAAAATTACTCTGGCCATTGTCAAATTTTTGAAAACCCATAACCATTCTAACTGTCAACTCCTTTGTAACAGAGATCTGAATTTTTTCGAACACAAAATGTAGCAGAGCTTCTGGGGATCGTAACATGTGCGAGCAGCATGACGGTGGGCTGTTTCTGACATGACAGCCATGTCTCCTGCCAGTTAGCGAGGCCAGCTGCCTGACTTGCTCTCCTTGCCCCATCCTGCAGCCTCAGTGTCAGCTGGCTGGAGTAAATCAAGCCTGACAGTAACACCTCCCGTGGGGGCTGTGGGTTACTGCAACAATTCGGGGCTAATGGAGCAGATATGGGGGGGGGGAGACGCTGGAGGCCGGCAAGCCTGTGCATGTGTGTATGTGTGTCTGTTTGTGGAGCTGGATACAGTCACATGTAGTGGGGGGGGGGGGGCAGGAACGGAAGCGTTAAACGGAAAAAGAAAACAATGGCTAAAAACTAAGCCCACCATGGCTCCAACCGGTTAATGAATTACATCCTCCGGTGGTCCTGCTCTTTGTCATATAGAGCTGGGCAGATGCAGGGTTTAAGGCTGGAAGATGGTCTTCCAGAAAAAAAAAAACAAATGAACTGTGTGCCATTGTTCAGACAACAAGGGCCAGAGACCTCGGGGTTTACAAGGGCGTGGCTGGGATTTGGGAGGCAGAGCTGCTTTTGTAAATGGGTGACCAATATATGCATGACTCACGTCTCTAGGGGTCTCTCTATGTATATAAAATTGGACAGGCATCACGTGTATAATAATAATTATTATTATTATACTTTTTATTATTATCATTATATATATTATAATATTGTAATAATATATTACATATATATTACATATACTCACGTTCCTCATGCTCACTCATGTGATATATTTCAAAATAAGTGTAAAGGACGAAAAATTAAAGGAATGAACTTTTATTGCAAATGAAATTATTTGGACCATACGCTGGGGCGCAGTGGGAGGAGGGGTTATGCTAATGTGACCTGCGTGAAAATTACGGCAGTGATGCTTAGAAGACGCGTCGATAAAATCACTGTAACGGACGCCGATAAATGCTTTATCTGCGACTGACGCCGGTCTGCTCATTTTTCTTATCTACACACATTTATTCTGGAAGTTAAATGTCCCCCAGCGGTGTCATCTTCCCCCGGGTGCTCTGGCGTACACGTGGCGTGAAGTGTTAATAGTCCCCGCGGGGATCTGCCCCGTCTGGCCTCCGTTTCTCCTACGGAGGCAGATGATAGCGCCATCCGCTCCAATGACATGCAATGCTGGGCGGAGAAGCAGGCCTGCAACTAGACAGGGAGAGACTGCCATAGGTACAATAATAAACGGACTCAGGAGCTGCATTGCAGAAGCGTATGATTTAAAATACTTTAATCGCATCATTTCACAAATCCTGGAAATCGGTACATGCGATACAAAGTACCTGCGAGCCCTTGCTTTATCAGACTGACACGTTTGTTGTTTCACTCGTAATTCTTCTTATTTTAATTTAACGTAAGATACACCGTTGCTTCTTATTTACTATACGCGCGTGCGATTTAGTCTGCACATATTTTATTTCTTTCCGGAAATGAAGCCCGTGTTCAGGTCGAGGAGATAACGCTGACCCGCGTTAGGGAGCCCCGGACCTTCAGACCGCCTTGGTGGGGCTGGAGAACAAAGGCGCAGCGCCGGAGTATCAGATTGAAAAGGGTGATAAATCACTCAGCGTAATTGCGGGGCGGGCAGCTCGTTCAGCCGGCCCACCCGCTCGTGCCACTCTGCGGGGCTTCCGCGCGGAAGACACGGCACGTGGGTTGCGCCTCCGCGCCAGGATGTGAGTTTATGGGGATCCCGATGAGGTGGGTGCGGGCGATGCTCCTAAACAGATCCTGTTCACTTATACCCCACTGCATTGAAGAGCTTGGCTCTTTGCGGCTTCAGGCTTTGGTGGATGGAGTTGAAGCTGCAGCTCCACATGAGCACTTATGTTACAGTATGTTTGCAGTGCTTTTGTGTATTTCTCTGACGCAACAGGCTCTTATCCTGGTAGTTGTATGGAGTCTCTCAGGGGTGCTGTAAAGTGGCTGTGGGTAGTTAAAACGATTCCACCTCAAGGGCCCTAAAAATTTGGAAAATAATTGGATTGGTCTGGGTTGGGGACCCAAAACCTCTAGCACAGTTCCAGGTCTTAGTCACCAAGGGAACATTGGGATCTTCTGCCTGGTGACCCATAAGGTACTGGGTGCTTTCTGTGGCTGATGTGTCCTTTTCTGACAATAAACTTTAATGACACATACGGGAGCTGATTAGCTGGTGAAATTTAGATACCTCTAGGTATTTTTTTCTTTCCTGGTGCTGAATATTAACCCTTTAATTCCTGCCCTTTTGCTAAGCTGCTCGACTTGAGTAACTGCTTTGCTGAATAGGCAGCAGCATGCACATTCACATGATGTAAGTCTCCTGGTGAAGGGCTTCCAGGAGATGAAACGGAAACAATGGGACCAGATGGCATATAAATCACATGCTGAAACAGAGTAATGGTTAGAGTAGGTACTTAAACTACAGTGGTTAAAGCAGTGTTTCCCAATCCAGTCCTCGGTGACCCACAGACAGTCCACGTTTTTGCTCCTTCCCAGCTCCTGGTAGGGAGCAAAAATGTGGACTGTCAGGCAAGGAGCCTGGAGGGAGCAAAAACATGGACTGACTGTGGGTCCCTTTAGGACTGGATTGGGAAACAGTGGTGTAGAGGGCTGTTCAACGTTGTTCCGTAAGCAGCCGTATTTTTATTTTGTATTAGTCTTCAGTAGGAATATGCAAAGGCCCAAAATAAAATTCAACTCTTAAATTCTTTTTTAGGTTTCAGTTGAGCATGTATTTGATAAATAGTTGGATTATAGCTCAATCTCAGTTTCATTCGTCATACTTCCTTTAAAAGTGGTGTATGAAAATCAATAAACCAAACACTGAATGTAGAATGATTCTCCTCCCCTCTCCTCTCTCATACTTGAATAGCATAACTGTACTCAAAACAGCCACACCGAACGGTTCCAGGCCAAACAGAAGCTTGCAGGCAGAGAGCTGTAACTCCCCTCTTAATGGCCGCTGGGGCAGTAGCTGTAGATCACATGATTTGGTCTAACTGATGTGCGTTTAAAATACCCGTCCATTACAGCTTCGTAAGTGGGAGCACTGGAAACATAATGGCCATACTAGTCTGGATCAAATCATTTTTTACAATGCAATTTCTGTCAAATACAGCCATTAAATTAATAATGAATTCTACATTTGAGCTGAAATGTTTAGAGTAGTACATATATCCACACTGTTTTCCTATCTGTCTCCCGGTTTTTCCCTTGCTGACTTTTCATATAAGGTATTGCATAA
>JAABNX020000130.1:4488588-4510079 GCA_015163995.2 Mormyrus lacerda | reverse complement strand
ACAGTGCGGTAATACCAACCGACTATAACACTGGTCATGTGGCGTATGCGTGCGCTTACTCCTCTGTTCACACGTCCCTACAGTCCGGTAATACCAACCGACTACAACACTGGACATGTGGCATATGTTCACAGGGAGTATGTGTGTGTTACTATGTATATTTCTTGCTGTTCTTGCTGCGATATAAAACGCAGACAATGGAGTGAGCAGCGCATGTGTCAGTTAATAACAATAAGTTAGTTAACAATGAATAATATTTGTTTAATAGATATATTATGTAGGAGACAGGGCTATGAAAATTTAATACCTTTTATACTACTTGCATTCAAACCTTCTTTTTCAAACAGTCAATTTTGGATGAAACATGACTTCCAGGATAAAATCCCAAGAGATTATGTGGCCCTGACATTTGTTCTTTTGATTTCCTTAACTGGTGAACCTAAAACAAAAAACCTTAATTTTCTGAAAAGGTTTTTAATAATTCATCAGTTGTACCTATTTCAGGAAGGTCTTGCATATTAATTTATAATGTTAATTGCTACCTTAACAAGCAGCTATCTGCCTCTTAAACACTCTATATAGATAACGTTTCCTCAGAAGGCCGAGACTTGTCGCATATGTTCATTACTGACAATTCATGGGTCCTTTAGTTTTGGTTCCTTAGGTGGCCGCTCCATTTGCCTGAAGGAAAGACAGTGGTTTTCATCTGTTGTAATTAACACCTACAATACTTAACCTTTGCCACCTACAGATCATTGACATGTTCGCTGTGATAAAAAGAAGAAAAGTTTGAATAAATCAAAAGTACGGGCTGGGTATATTATGAGGGCGAGGTGTGTCACTAGGCTCTTCAAGTATCCTAAGCAAAGTTCAACCTGGGAAGGCCCCCTACCAAGAAAAATGTTAATTTCACTGCCTATTCTGCCTATAGCTATAGCTGGGCCAGTAAGACACCTTTGGAATAGGGAAGAACTCTCAACCATTGCTGCAAGAACACTCACAGAACATAAGAATACTCACAATGCAGTACATAAGAACACCCACGACACAGAGCGTAAGAACACCCAAGACACAGAACATAAGAACACTCACGACACAGAACATAAGAACACTCACAGAACATAAGAACACTCACGACACAGAACATAAGAACACTCACAGAACATAAGAACACTCATGACACAGAACATAAGAACACTCACAGAACATAAGAATGCTCAAGACATGGTGCAACCTTGTTATTTCAGCTAACTGAATTCAACTGATTTGGAAGGCAGGGGCTTCCGTAATAAGGGCCTGCAGGAAGAGCAGTGTTTTCCCTTAAGAGGACCACCTGAAAAGCCAGCCTTGGACGTCAACGCCTCAACATTGCTGCAGTGATCTGGCAGGAAATAAAGGGTAAACAGCTGAGTCGTGGTGTCACGCCTGTCGATCCCAATGGAGGACGGGAGCTTTCGTCATTGATTTAATCGGACTCCTGTGCTTTGACGTCTAATAGCTTTCTCAAAAACCACAGGAGAGCCAAGGTCCCCCCGACAAACTGGGATACAGCTCGGAGGAACAAGCAGAAGTCACCGGCGCCTAGTCTGCTTGGCCCGTGTGCTCAGAATAGCAAACAGCGACGGTATCCTTAAAGAGGCAGCTGCCCAGAAGTCGACGGGCCCACCCTCTCGGCTAACTGGAGGACACCAGGTTCTAGCGACCAGGCTTATAAACGTCCTGTTTATGAATAACACCGAAAGACATTTTTTGTTTACATTTTTTCCCCACTGGCTACACTCTTTTCGTAGTTTTTTTTCATTATTGTTTCGATATATTCTTTTCAAGAAAATAATCAGCCATGCCTTGAAGAAGCAGTGGGAACAGGCTGTAATCATGCAGTGCATTTTACCTGCAATTCCTGCCCCAGGGCCTCAGATCGCTCATAGTTTGGCAGCACTGAATCCCTCCTGCTGATGGTTCACTTCCTAAGCAGTTCGGAAGATCTCAGCTTGTCGCTAATTTCCATGATCCTCTATGTACGAGGTGGGGGATACAAGGCTTATGCTCCCATAAACAAAATTCCATCCATCCAAGATGGCCACTACAACCTGGAGCAGAGTCTCGTCATTATATTTCCAATCACACAGCCCCAACCTTTCTCCTCCCCCGTTACCACATCTTCCAATACTACTGGTTCTCTGAGAATTGGCTCAGTTGTTGGTAGTCGACTTGGACTCACTCTATAGGGTCTTCTGCTGAATATCTGCCCATCACCGGCATATTGCCTGATTGTGTGATGCGTACTAGTCAGGTTGGGTGTGATGAGTGTGGAAAGGGCTCTTATCCAGCTGACAGTTGGTCTTGCAGGGTTGGTGTTTCTGTTGTATCTGCGTCCTGTCTGTATAACTTTCTTTGTACTCATTCCAGCTTCCACAAAGACCTCCCATGAAGGGCTTCCAAAAAAATCCTTCTGCAAATATCTCCCACAAAGATTTCCACATACACCTTCCTCTGCTTTTATAAGAACAGTTATTGCCCTTTGCGTTCCTCTTTTTCACTGCTGAAGAAACTTCACTTTTTGCGATACTTATTTTTAGTTCAATAAAAATCATAACTAATACTTCTGTATTTGTTTTGTTACCCTACAAAACTTGAAAACTGCCACTATAACCAGACGAAGAAGGTAACACGGTAACACCAAAGCAGTAAACAGTCACAGATTAGACTGCTGTCCTTTTTAAAGCCTCTATATATCTTTTTTTATGACAAAAATCGGACATATTCTTCCTGACTCTGGCTTGTATTACCAGCACACGAGAAACAGAGGAATTTTACAAAGTAATCCGTTGGAAAATTCCGCCGGGTTTCATTTGAGACGGTAAATGAAAACAAACAGGCAGAAAGTTTTGCCGATTAAAGGTTGAAATTTCTTGTTTTTTTGGTCCAGCCTGGTAGCAATTTGATGAATTCTCTGCAACCGGGACGTGAGAGCGTGTATGCGTGTGGCAGATGGAGGGGGGCCGGCGTATGCAGCGAAGGGAGGAGGCTCTGCCGATGAGGGCTGCAGGACCATTTTTCACAGCAGACAAAAACATTTGGTCGGGTATCAATTTGGAGCGACAAAACAGTGCTCACCCCCTGCCCCGTCATCCATCATCTCCCACCAGTCCTGATCCCTCCCCACCCTGTTCACGTGCGGTCTCCCATCCACTGCATCGCCATTGGTGTACGGGTGCCCAGGGGGCACGCTGGGGGCGGAGCCCATTCGCTCCAGGGGCAAGTCTCTCTGCATTAGGACCCGAATCGAGGCCTTGCCTCATGCTCAACACCCCCGCCGCCCCCCCCAGCCGTATTGGCACCTTTCTCGGGCAGCCCATCACTCTTCTCAGACCCATCATCCATCATGCACGGCGATCAATAGGGGGCCAGGCATTCATCAGCCTAGGGGGGCTGACGGGAAGGGAGGCAGTGGGGAGATAGGGGGGGCAAACAGGAGGACTGCACAGTGAGGGTGGAGAGGTTGGTGGCGTAAAAAGACCAGGAAAACCATTCTGGGGAAGGCCCACAAGTGCATCATCCATGTCATGGTGAGTGGGGGGGCATGATCGCCCTTTCACCGTGACTCCCCAGAGCTGGATATCTCTGCCCCAGGAGAATGCGAGGGGGGGTGAGTGGGTGTCAGGAAGGTGGGTTGGGGGGGGAGGGCACTGATTGAGCTGTCAGTATGATAAGTGGGGCTGTCGTCTGAAAGAGCAAAACTGTAAAAGTGCAAGGAATAAGGAGCCAATGGTATATATTTTTCCTCCTAAAGAAAGAGGAGAAGCTAAAAGTTAAGCAGCTGCCTCACCTTTCCTGATTCTGTCTCACCTTTCCCGGCTCTGCCTCACCTTTCCTGGGTCTGCCTCACCTTTCCTGGTTCTGCCTCAGCTTTTCCGGGTCTGACTCACCTTTCCTGGTTCTGCCTCAGCTTTTCCGGGTGTGACTCACCTTTCCCGGCTCTGCCTCACCTTTCCTGGGTCTGCCTCATCTTTTCCGGCTCTGCTTAACTTGGTGAATACGGGGCCTCACAGCACATGCAGGTTTAGGAACATTCTGGAGAGCAGATGCATAAGAACCAGACACCGTCAGGCCAATGGGCAGGGGAGCATCTTTAACCCTCTGAAGATTCCGGTGGCCTTGAGTGCAATGTGGCAGACGCCATATAGAATGGCAGGTCAAGGGAGTGGGTGGGAAAGGGAGGGGGAGGGCACGCCCCAGCCGGCTAGCCAGTCAGCCAGCTAGCCCCTGGGTCTTCCCCGGGTCAGATGTCGCTCTTCTGTTACACCTGCATCCCACCTGCCGGGGCCTGTGGATTATTCAGGAGCAGCAAAACGGTCTCTGCACTTCGTCCGCAGCAACATACCGGCGAAACGCAGGGACGCAACTCCTGAATCCGCTCACCAAAAAGCAGAGAGCCGTTAGCCATAGTCCAAAATCACAAGAATGACCCCCTCCATCACCCATTTTATTTATTTGCCTCATTTATATCATAATTTGGATTAAGTTAGAACAAATATTAAGGATAGTTGAGTTGCAGCAAAATACCAATAACGTAAGCACAAAATGTCACATTTCAGTACATAGATAGCTAATTAAATTTCTCACCGAAAATATTCAACTCTGGAGTATTTCACGCTATTTTCCTTGATTTTCCGTTAGCTATAGGAGTGTTCGGCATCATGCAGCAGCCTCCTCGCACGTCGCCAACCTCCGTGAAAGTGTCACCGTTTTTCCATGTGTTTCCATGTTTTTTATCGTAATACACTTTTGTCTCCTGTAGCCAAGTACTCATAAATATTTCACCCCCCCCCTCCTTGCACCCCAACTCACGCAAACAGTCATGGGCCCCAAGAAGAACTATATCATAAATACCAACCCCCACAAACTCCCCACTGCCCTCACAACCACCTCCCTCCCTGAGTAACAGGAGCTCAGGTGGAAATAATGCTAGAGAGCGATTAATATTGGAGGAGCTGAAGTAACTGAAAACCATCAAACCTGGGGTCACGAAGCGCCGGGTCTGAAATGTGTCCAGGAAATTTTTACACTGAGGAAGGAATTCCAGGAGGGATATTTTTATACAGCAAGATAATGTGGTAATTTATCAATGCTCATGGGGCAGATTGAGCCTATAATATTCCCCAGTTTAAATTTTGTAATTGATGCCACGGTCTGTAATAAACATACGTCTTTGATGAATTATGCTCTTTCCAAAGCCTAAAATGAATACAAAATTATGTTATTAAATGCCCAGTTATGCATGACAAAAATGAAACGATGGAAAAAAACAGCTATGCTCTATCTCTATATCAGGAATATCAATGCAGCCGTACAGCACTGTAATAAAATGAAATATAATTTTATTTTTTAATAAACTTTTTAAATTAACCATAGTTAAATTGCGAAATCTGTAGCACAGTTGTGTATATATATGTATAATAAGTATATTATGTGTAATATAATGAAGGATAATACTGATTTATCACATGAAGCAGCGACTTACATGTACAATAAAAATGTTCTATGATTAAATTCAGAAAAGTGAATCCTGGGAGGATCCAAAAATGAACCAATGAGGTACCTCCTAATAAAAAAATTTAAAAGATAGATGTTATAAAGTTGTTGTTCACTTATTATTACTCATCGGCTTGCTGTTTTTGACTGGTGGCAATGTCAAACACCAGCCAGGAGGCAGAACGTCGACCACGGGGAGCAGGAGGCCGCCGACGTTAACGTCCGGTGACTGGGAGGAGGGCGGCAGACAAGAGGGACGCGTGCCAAGGCGTCCACAACCTGCCTGACCTTCTAACGAGAGGCGAGGGGTCGGGCGAATTTCGGGAAACACATAAACATGGGAGTCCGCCCGTAATCTCCCCGGAGAGCTGTGCAGCAGAAAAATCAATCAGACACTTAGAGTCCTCAGTGTCGGGAGGCTGGGCTGGGGGGCGGGAGGCAAAGGTTGGAGGTGGGGGGGTGGTGACAATTTGCTATTCAGGTACACGGATGGTATGTCAGCAAAGGGATGCCCCCCCATAGTCCAAAAGGTCACTCGGTGAGGTTACATCACCTGCTTCCTAGTCCTTAACCTTTTCACCCCTGAGCTCATGGTGACAGCTAGTGGGGGTGTGACTGAGGTATTCCTTCCCAGAGCCACACGAGACAGAGGCCTGGCCGCACTCGAGGAAGAGCGTAAGCCACCCACGATATTTTTGTACTTCCTGTAACTTTAATGAGAGCGATATCTCCTGACTGCACCTCTGGTCTCGATCGCCTCTGAGATAGCCATGTCAGTCTTGAATAGTGTGAGTCACCGGGTGCCTCGTACTGGTCAAAATTTTCTTTGGGGGGTGGCTGGAGAGGGTAACCTTTTGTGTAAAGCCATTTTTAAAGTCTTGGACAAACACTGTTTTGTGCAAAAGCTTTAATACTGGGTGTAAATCAACAACAGTTTACTTCATTCATAATTTGTTGAGGTCAACAAATTTTATATACGTTTTATTTGAGTTTGTTCATGTTTATAGCAGACCAATCACACATAACACTGACATATCAAGTCTTTTTTAATTTTTAGATTTAACTTTAACATTTAATAAGGGAACATAAAAGAAGAGAATAACAACCTTGTCTGGTAAAAACTCA
Source organism: Mormyrus lacerda (assembly GCA_015163995.2). Taxonomy (NCBI): domain Eukaryota; kingdom Metazoa; phylum Chordata; class Actinopteri; order Osteoglossiformes; family Mormyridae; genus Mormyrus; species Mormyrus lacerda. Next base: position 4,503,419 of record JAABNX020000130.1, on the reverse strand, counting down.
ATGCTAAAGTAACCCAATTAACTCATAAATCTCCTTGCATTTGAAATATCCATTTAAACTAGTTGCGAAGGACGGTCAGCCCTTTGTAAATCAAGGCGAGATGTAAACACATCTGCAGGGCCATAGGTTTTGTTATTTTTTTAACGTGGCACATAAGTCACATGACATAGAGTTAGGTCACTCTGGTGGTCTCCTACCCTGATTGACGCAGGTATCGACCCCGTGACCCCTCGTGACCTTCTACCACATAATCTGACTAATGGTGGATCACACATCCGGGGCCGATCAGGCTCACACCACACGGGTCTAACTCTGCCGTTCTGGGGCGGCCGCGGACCTGCCCCCTTCAGCACTTCACTCCACGATGGGCTCTTGTTAGCGATGACCTACCCCCCCCCCCCCGACCCAACGGGGCAGTTAAACTTAATGGCCCCCATTTGCCAATCGCTTTATAATAACAGACCAAATGAATTTTAACCGTGACGGTTTTAAATAACGCAGCATTTCAGCAACCCAATTCGTGTGCTGATACAGGGCCTCTCTGCGTAAAGTCATACTTGTAATTCTGGACTGTTCTCCAGGGCACAGTTTGATCTGACCCTTGAATGGGTCTTTTCTGTTGTTGTAGTAGCATGAAGCTGGGAATTGTGGATGAGGTCATGGTTATTAAGTACTAATGAATATGGCACAAAAAATCACAAAATACATTACTTTCAAAAATGAGTTATTATGGGTGAGTTATTAGTGGGTGAGTTATTATGGGTGAGTTATTAGTAGGTGAGTTATTATGGGTGAGTTATTAGTGGGTGGCACTGTTGTCACCAGCAGGTTTGGGGGGTGAATCCTACCTCTGTTATGCATGTTTTGCATGTTCTGGGTGACTGCTAAGGTTTCCTCGATCATGCCAAAGGCAATCAACTGCTCCGACAGGAAGGCTGTGTGTGTCTGCTTATGAATGACTGACGTCCACTCGAGCACGCACCCCTGCTCTATCTGTAATAGGCACCAGGCTCATCATGACCCTGTACAACAGTGTTTCTCAGTCCGCTCCTAGGGGACCCACAGACAGGGAGCGAAAACGTGGATCGACTGTGAGTCCCCGGGGAACCGGATTGGGAAACACTGCTGTACGATATGGATGGATAGTTAACTAATTAAGATATCACTTCTGTGTTCACTTTCTTCTATTTGTCCCTTTTGTCTTCCATGGGATAAATTTGCCACTATCTCAAAGGTTCTGGAGCTGTGCATTTTACAGACACATGGCTTCCTGGGATCATGTGACAAAATGATTTTAACGTGGGAATCCTGTTGAGAAGGCGCTGACACTAAAACAGGAAAATGCTGACAATGAGCGGACATTTTACCATCCTCGCATTTGCTGAAATTTTAAATTTCCCCAGGTAACAGCAAAGATGGAAGGCAAAGATGCAGGTTGTCATTTACAGTGTATTACAGTTAGTGTGGTACAGTCACGACTGGAAGGAGGGAATTACACAACACAAAAAATACAAGAGTCTCTTCTCCACTGACTCTCCTTCCCACAAGCCCTGCAGATGATAAGTCGGGGGTCTTTAATCTCCCCACCATGAACATGCATACCATCTGCGCCGACAGCAAGAACCCAGCATGCATCTGGCCTCATACCCCTGCTTCTCCCACGTGGATGGATGTGTGCTGTGCACGTTTGCTCTTTAACGCCTACTTCCCCGGGATCGTTCCCGTGTCTCTGGGTGTTTGCTTGTCTTCTGCAAGGCGCTGCCAGATACTCAAAATCCACAGAAGCAAAGATGACTTCCTCTCCAAACAGAGGTTGTTCCCTGCCAGCTGGTCATGGCTGTAAATCACAGATTGCTGGTAGAAGACGCCGCTACTACAGCACAATGAAAAGCACATGTAGCTATCTGTTGCCCTCCTGTATAAAGCTTTCTGACAGACAGATAATGAGTTGCTAACCAAACTATTTTGTGCAGGTGATTTTCTCCAAATGACAAAATTCTGTCTCCCCTTTGTCACTAATTCTGTGTCTAGTTTTGCTTCTAAGCATGAAAATGTATCCATTCTTTTCTTTACCTTTCAAGTGGCTGTCTTATTGAATCTTTATTATATATATATTATTTTTTTTTTATACAAATTACCAAAATTTAGGCTTAAAATGATAGGCCTACGTATTTTGCGCTTTTGAAATGAATTTCAGGTTTGACCACTGTGGTGTAAAACTATCCGTTAATATGTTCATAATCCCTCTCCTGGGTGGCACAGTGGCTTAGAGGTTAACACTGTAGCCATATAAATAATGTAGTCTTTGTTTTCAGCATAATGAAGCTCAGCTACTACTCACAAGTGTCCCAGCATGCAATAGCGCTTGTCATTCCTCAGTCAAAATCAAAGCCAGTGGGACCGAAGGGACACATACAGCAAAATGAGTTTTATTGCAATGTGAATGTTATAAAATCTGCTCAGAAAACACTGGTTTAAAATTCCTAAATATTTGGAAAATAATTTTGTAAGTGCTGAAATCAAATTAGACACCGCAAAGGATATTTCCTTAGCCGCTTAAAAGGTGTTCCAGCATAGAGAAAGTTCTGTTTATTGCTCGGATGACGTCATATTTCCCCCCTCTGCGGAGTGACTGGATATTTCACTTGGACGTTTGGCACGGTGGCCACAAAACATTTCCGACAGCCGACACTTTACAGCTGAAAATTTGCTGTAAGGTCATCTCTCATGGGTCCTTTAATTAAACCTACTTTAATTAAAGTCTTTCTGATTCTGTTAGTCCGGTTAATGGATTTAATTTCCTCTCCCTTGTGCCTGGACTTTGACCGCTGCGCACATAATTAATTAATTATTTCCATCCCTGGTATTTCTGTTTTCTGCGCGAAATTTTGCAGGGCAAAACCGATAATTGATAACTGGGATTTGATCCTATTCGAAAATTCTCAGTGTCACAATCACCTATTAAAGGAAAACGGTATTATACAATTAAGGTGTATTTCATGTTGGGCCAAAGAGGTAGCATAATGGTAATACCCGGGATCCGTTACGTAGAGAACAAAAATCTTTGTCTCTGATTTAGTCCTAGTGTAAAAGGGCAGCTTGCATACAAAAATGAACCATGAAATAACAGCGGAAAACGGAGCGAGAATACCTCAAGGCAGCTACGGTTGGTACGGCTTGAATGCAGAACATATCAATCCTATAAGCTGTGACCTCCCTACCTTGCGCCTCTAGCCTCCGGGATGGGCTTCGCACCCCCTGCGACCCTGGACAAGTCTTTGGAGAAAATGGATGGATGGATGGATGGATGGGAGCTCTGATCTACTCGAGGGGTTTTATTTTACGCACTTGATGGCTTAATGATAATTAGGTGAAATTATTATCTCTCCATGACGTTTTAATGTTTACCGCTTAAAAAGGTTAAAGTTTCCATTGCTGCGGAACTGCTGAAAATTTTGCTGCCGCGATTTATGAAAATGATTTTTGTTAATGTGTAACTTGGAAAATGTTCAACATCGCCTACCGGCACTTAAAAATATATAATTTTCGCTGGTTGCTGTGGGAATTTAATAAGGTTCAAATTATTAAAAATACAGCACATCTACAGCCATTCAAGGTAACGCTATACTGTAATCAGCGTTGGTGATGATGCTTATTATTACTATTATTGTTGCTGTTCTTGGTATTTAGAGGAAAAGTAATTTATCTATTTTTTTAGGTAGGAACACTGCATGCACAAACAGCAGGATCCATCCCCACCCTGCCGCATGCTGCCACTTCCATTCAACTGGCGGTTCCAACGCCGCGAACCAAGTTCAAACAGAAAATTAGATAAAGGGCTCCATCTAGCGGTAAAACTGCGAAACGTCCGCTATTTTTAAATGACCTCTTTTGCTGCTGTAAAAGGATCATATTATGAGTTATATTAATGTATGATTAATAATATATTATTTTATAATGTGTTTATTTTTCTTTCATTTACCATATTAGTCTTAAGCATGAAAGTGTGCAATTTAACATTTGAGCAGATCACCGACGCTAAATTCACAGACGCACATCCTGTAGTCATTAATTGTGTCTCTCTATCCCCTGGAATACATCTACTCCATACCTGCAAGGACAAAAACTGAGTTATGTTGACACCTCCAAGCAATAGTGCACTTGTGTAAGATAACGGCTGAACTTGTAACTCCTAGCAGGACACTGTTTTCATCGCGAATAAGTTGCCTGCACAGAGCTGCTTTGGATTTCAAGTTACCAGATTATGGGTTTTGCTACATGCCGATTTTACTTCTCTCCTACACTTTAAGGTCCATTACAATTCAGCGTTCTGACTTCTCTGCTCTTGGAATCAAATTTCCCTGTCTGTTCCTATCCCCCAAACCCAGTGAAACTAAATGAAAGGTGGCTCTCTGGTGAAAAGGCGTCTGCTGCGCTGTTGATGCTCTTTCTTGTCCTTTTCCTGGTGACCAGGAGCACGGGGTAGGAAACAGCTTGGGCAAAATACAAAGATTTCCATCAGCATCCACTGGCACGGACAGAGGGCGTTTAACATATTGACCGATGCTTGTCAGTACTGCCAACATCTTTTAGCATCCTGAAGCAGGTGACAAGTGGCGTTCAAAGGGGGAAAAGCCTCAGCAGAAGAAAGCTGAGCATTTTAACCAGATGTTTCTGTTCCTGGTTTTACCTCTAAAGGTCCTATTAACTTTTAATGATAGTAAATAATATCTCTGATCTATTCGTAGTCAAAAGACACATTTAAAATGCTCAAAGGGAATATACCACAATGCTTTAATAATGCTACACTTTTTTAAAATTACTTTATCACATATTCCCATTGATATCCATCTGTCAGCTGCTTTTTTGGGCAGGGTCACTGAGCAGCCTGTACGCTACTCCAGGCTACATAAGGCACACGGCCAGGGTACACCGTGGGCGGGATGCCAGAGCATCACAGCCATCACAGGACACAGATAGACACGTTCACACACCACAGGCAATTTAAAGTTACCAAATACCCTAACTGCCTGTGTTATGAAACACTACCAAGGACGAACAAGCAAACTCCACACAAAACTGAGCAGATGTGGGATTTGAACCTCCACTCCTGGAGGAATGAGACAGCGATGCTTCGCAATGGTGTCTCTGAACATCAGTTATTAATATTATACAGCATTATGACAAATATTAGACTGCTTATTGTAAACAAAGGGGGCAGTGTGTGGCACTGCGAGTTATACCTCTGTGTCTGTGACGGAAGGTCGTTGGTTCAGGCTCTGACCTTGGCAGACGGTTACATGCCTGTTGAAGCCAGGAGCAAGACCCTTAAGTGGCTGGAATGTTCCTGGGGCAACGTATGTGTGTGGTCCAGGGATACCTTACCTAATGTCCCCACAACGTGATAAAAAACTGTTACTTTTACACTGCAATCAAAACAGTAAAAATGCCAAAAGTCTCATATTTTGTTTGGTTATTTATCGTTAAGGTTAGGGTTGGGTAGGGGGTAAGGTTGTCATTGGGATTTGAGTTTTTCCCATGGAAATGAATGGAGAGTCCCCACAAAGATATAATTACACACCAGTATGTGTGTGTGTGTGTGTGTGTGTGCACAAGCATGTCAAGGGAGAGCAATGCAATGGCACATGCAGAAGAAGCATTCAAAAGTACTTGCACTCAAACTCATGCAAGTGGCACATATAATTTAATTTTCAGTGTGAATAACTAAACAGACAAAAATTGGGGGAATAAATTGTGTTCATTGGAAAATTTTGGATGTGCTAACGGAACTTGCTATTCCCGCGCCACAATTCCTGGGACTATATTTGAAGATGCACAGAAGCAAACCAAGGGCCACGAGAGGCAGTTGGAGAGATTGATAGGCCGGTGTCTGTCAACTGTAAGCTGTAGGGAGGCCGGGCCAGGCCGGGCGGATGGAATGCCGTGAGGCCCCGTCGGAGGACGTTCTCCTATTTTAATCATCACCGATGTCCCTGGACGGCTGCCTTCCTCCTTCCATCGCTACGCCCAATTTAACCATCAATCATGGCTCACGCTCAGATTATTACACTGTTGATTAAATTAGTAAAAGCAATCACAATCTTCAAGCAAGTTAATTGGGAGAATTTATTTAGCTCCAGAGACAGCTTTATGCATGTTTGATTAAGTATTATAAGGTTTGTTTTTCTGATTTTGCATAATATACCTTTAAATCCTGCACATACTGAACTGGCGCACCGTTAACGACTGTAATAAACTCTTTTTAAAAATGCCTCTGTTTATGATTTATCTGCCAGACTCGTCTCTTCCACCAATGCCTGGCCAGCTGACAAATAGGCTGAATGTAATCTTTCGGCTACCCCATAAATCTATACGCTGAAGGTTGCCCTGCATGTCAGGAAAGTTAGTGAGGTGAAAGCAAGTTTACCGGGGAGTGACATAAGCCCTCAAAAAGTGTAATGTAATCGAAACGGCGTGCGGTATTTGCAGTGCGATCGGCAAGTTCAACCCTCATGTTCAAGCGGCAGCATCTTGCTGACGAGTATCTTGCAAATGAGGGGCATTTAATTTTCTACCTGTTTCATTTCCTACAGCCCAGCCATCTGTTAACATTTACTGTAACCGGTGTGACGGAAATTAACCATCCATCCGCTTTCTGTACCCACCTGTCTTATGCGGGGTACATAGGCCTATCTCGGAAATCTACGGGCGCAACACAGGGAATAACCCAGGATGGAGCCAGGGACTAATTACAAAATTAAACCATACGGTACACATGAGTACAGGGAAGACATACAAACTTTTCATGGGACTGGATTAGATGTACCCGTAACAATGTCAGACAATGTTTTTTTCTCTCTTAGGACAATTTTGATTTTATTTATGCATTATTATTATCATTGCAATTTTAAGTAATGCACACGACATACTACCTTCCAGTTGACGGTTTAAGTTTAAAAAGTTAATGGACGTCAGTAATTATGCGGGGATATTTTGTGTTTTTTTTTAATATAATTATGGACCTGATTTTGTCTTTTATAATTACAAAGATAACCCGAGATTGGTGCTATTGGTTAAAGTGTAGACCTACATACATAAGGGATAATACTGAAACTAAAACGAGCGCTTGTGTTTCAATTTAATTGAAAACTTTCTGGCTCGGCTGTAGCGGTCCAAATTTTACAGTAGCCTGAGATGCAGTAGTAAATAAGTGGAGGTGACAGGTGTAACACGGCTTTGTGGCATCCAAGTCCGTGACAATACCTGACTGTCTGCTCATTAATGTCACTCACTTTAAACTGTATGGGCATCAGGATGGCAGCGGGGACATCAAATCGCGCCGTGTGCAGCCAGCTCGGCGCCCAGCGGCTGCTTGCCTTATTTATCGATTGGGATTGTGGGCTGAGGAGAAAAAAACACCGCTATGAGTATTATTCATGGCCTATAATTTTTGAAAGTGTTAAAAACTGAAACCCTGATATCTGGGAGCTTTGGGGGATTTTTATTGGCAGCCCGACATATAAAAATAACTCCCACCAATTATTTTTAAAGACGCATTATAGTATTGAACCATTGAGAATGTCTAATGTAGGCGTAGTTTGGGAGTTTCCCAAAGCGAAGCTTCCTTTAGACTAAGAAAACAGACGTTACGCAAAGCTTTACTGCCGGCTACGTATACGATATTAATAAGCTTTGAGAATGACGATATTTCTTTGTTTATTCAGCATTATTCTGCATGTTTATTGACTTGTCCGTTTATATATTGGTCCAATGACATTCTTATAAGAATAATTACAGTTACAGTAATAATTTTATTTTTATTCCACACCACTTGTTTTATGGTTTATATATTTGTAGCTGTAAATACGATATACTGTAGATTTGCCAGTTACACAGCTTAATTTTATGGTCTTGTTGAGCATGGATTTTTTTATTCTGTATTTTTCTTTTTTGTAGCCCATTAATTACAAAGTAGAATGTAGCAAGAATGACAAAATATTGTACCAAATAGTGTTTACTGATGCATATGAAAAGAATGGCATACAATAGTTAGGCCTATCTAACTACCTAGTGTGCAACCTCGTAGTCAATATTTTTCTCTAATGTTTTTCCTGCATGAAAAATTAGCGAGGAGGCATGTTAAGAATTTCAAAGGCTACCTTCAGTGTCTATTTGTTTTTGTCAGGCTTAGTTTCAGACACATTTTTCAAGGGTCCACGTTGCCTGGGAGATCTTTCAGAGCGGCAGTCTAAACTTATAGCACCGAGGCAAATGCACCTGTGAATATCGGTTTCCATGGTAATAGGGGTCCAGACAACAGTGTGCTTCTGTGCTGCGGGGAGCTGTAGGCCGAACCTTCTTGTTCCTGGGCATTTGGGTATCCCCTTACCATTACACAGCTCATACATAACACAACACAGCTCGTACGCAGCTCATACATAACATAACACAGCTCGTACAGCGTACATAACACAATTCACCTGTTCTGTTTATACTGACCATCTTCTTTGTGCAGTATGTAAGGGACTCATACAAGTTTCTCACACTCCTGCTATTCAGCTGAGCTTCAGGCTCCTATATGAGGCCTGCATCTATTACAGGATGCTTAATATGTAGCCAAACAGTTTGAAGTTTGATACAACAGGAGTTCTGCCAGTTTTTACCCTAACATTGGTGTAGGCTGTGCTGGATGTTGATTTGAGGTAGATTGGTATTGTCATAGTAGGATGTCAGTAACGCTCTCATTGACTTTGGTTATGTGGTAAAAGTTTATGTAAAGAAGACATTAGGATATTTGGGGGAAATATCTACTTGCAGTGAGCTTGTTTTTATATATATATAAAAAAAAATTAAATCCCAGGTTATATTATTTTTAGCACGGCAGAGCATATCTTCAAAGGATTAAAATTAGTGTTGGAGCAGGAGCATTCCAATGCTGCGATGTTTTCCCCTGAAGTCTTTAAATTGAAGCTTCCCTGCTGGACATATAATTGAATTTTTGAATGAAAAAAAAACTTACATGTACTGAAAGAGACGGCGGATAAGAGGAGATATTTATCGAGTGGTGTATTATCAGGAAAGTAGAAAAAAAGGCCCAGTCACATCCGATGCAGAAATGTTTTTCACCATAACTACTATTGCGTCAGCTTTTCATTACATATTCTGCTTTTCTCTGGGAGTTTTAATGGTACAAATGTTTGGGCGCGATTTAATGCACTTGTAGTGTTTTGTCACATGTTTCACCGTGTCTTTATTTAGCTAGGGACCCTTTTTGATGCAGCACATTGTAGCTGGTCAGTATAATGTGCTGAACAGTCATATTCTCATAAAAGAAGACTTTGAGATGTACATAAGCGGGGTATAGTAATGTTGTCCTTATTAGCAATGAAATTTCTTTGAAATGCATTTGTTTTTATTTACTTGTTTGTTTGTTTTTGTGTTGTGAGTTTCATTTACTCTGCAGTTTTCAGCCAGTGCACCCAAATGACAAAAACTCCAAACATCCTTTGTTATGCAAACAGGAAGCTGGGCCAGATCATGTGATCGTCTGATCCCATCAGGGATGTATGTGTCAACAGATGAATAAATGGTGCTGTTCAGCTGATTTTGTCTTAAGATCATCTGATGGTGAGGTCAAAGTTAAACTTTATGGATGCGGTTCAAGTAATTCTGCTATCTTTATTTTCAAAGAAAAAATGTGCTATTACAAATAAAAAAAACTCTAGCAATTGAAAATCTATTACCCAGATGTGCACCTACTTGATTGCTACAGTGAACCTAATTTGCATTTTTCTCAATTAAACTGAATTTTACAGCTTTGAAGTTAGAGGTACAGGCTGATGTTCAAAAACATTAAGAAAGAAACACCAGGAATTATCTGTGCTCTTATTCTAGGCACCAGCACTGCGTCCCTTTGCACTGGGAGAGCCTTGACTGGGTCATCATTTTCATTCACCATTGTCATCCTCAACTGATAGTTAATAAATGGAGAATGTTGTTGCTGATGGCAACACTGCCATCTTGTGTCTAGGAGTGGGATTTTACTGCCGTGCAACAAACACGTGGACAATCACAACAGTGTATTTATTGCTTAATCGCAATGGCCTTTAAACCATCATAGGTGCTGTGACAGAAACCTTATAGAACTCTTCTGCACACTCAATGCAGAGTTGAGCTAAGCCAATCAGAGAAAGCAATGAGGCAAGGTGGGGGACACCCCAGATGGGATGCCCTTTCAGCACAGGGAACGAACTTTCATTGCAGGCAGACACATGTCTACATAGAGATACATGTCTCTGCACTGTGGGAGGAAACCAGGCTACCCAGAGGAAACCCACATGAACATCCAAACTGTAAACACAGAACCTAGAGTCGGAACCAGCAACGCATCCCTGGAGATATCATCCCACATCGATACCAGCTGAGCTACACGATTCATTTCAGTCAAGAAAAATACAATGAGAATTTTTGTCTGAACTCACAACACTTATAAAAAGTCAATAAATCAAATATAACATGCAACAGGTGTGAAATGTCACACAGACAGGGACAAAGATTCATTAAGAAAACCAGGCCCAATGTCTTGGGGGGGGCAATGGGGGCAGGAGAGAGCCCTGATGGGAGGGGGTTTGTGTCATGAGGGCCCAGTTGAGGTAATTTTGTCTGAGGCCTGGGAATTATGTACATCGGGCCTGAACAAAACAGAAAAGAAGCACTATCGCTGACAAATGCACATGTTCATATAGGATGGCAGGTGGCTGCCTGTCAGAACTTCACTCTGTCACAGTGTGGTCCCTGAGTACTCAGGATGGATGAGCCTGGAGCCCGCTGACTGCAAAGTATACAAATGATATGGTTAGGTGCAACTCAAATGCCGAGGAGGATGAGAAACTCAGAGGATGAGATCATAGATTGAAACAAGGTCAGACTCGCCACAAACAGAAGCCAGGACACCAGGGAAACTGGAGAAAATAAGTGAAACAGGGAAACCAGAAACCATCGAAAATCAAGGCCAGAATTACAAAACTGAGTAGGTGGTGAACAGTAAGAAATATGTTAATAGATAAATGCTGAATGAATTTCAGGCGTGCGTGTCTGCGCAGGTGGGCGTGGTCGTGAAGGATGTGCGCGCCTGCGGCAGGTAATCCGCGAGGTATGAGCTGGACCGGATGTGACATAATGACCCTATGTCAATATAAATGTTTGTCTGCATTTGTTATGGGTGTGCTGTAGCTCATGCTTCTTAATGTTTAAATTCCCTTTACTTTAATTATTGTTTATACGATAAATGTAAGCGCAATGGTAACTAATCAGCCTTTAACTCAACTTTAATAATGTACATTTAACTTTTAGTGTACACCTTTTTTTATATATAAAAACCTCTCCCACACTTTCGACTTTCATGCTCCGCAGGATATTAACACAAAATGTATCGTGTTCACAAAATGACTCATGCATAATTACTACATTCATCTCTTTTACTGGTTAGCCCAGTGCTATACAGGAATGTATTCCCTGTAATATTTTTTTCTCAACGCACGATAAATTCACATGTTACGAAAAACAAACGTTTATGCGACATGGTCATTTTAAGGCTGCATCGTAACGTGTTTATTTGTAAGATTTTGGGAGATTCGAGTTTTAATTAGACGTGGATTTTATTAGTGTTACGTGCGTCCTAAAATGACCGAAGATAAATGTTTGTTGCGGGGCTCTATCGGAGCGATCGGCCGGCTGCAGCTCCCCAAGTCCGAAGGATCTGTCTGTGTCTTTAAAAAAAAGCCGAAGTAAATGGTGAATGATGTCAGGGGGGAGCGCAGCTCGGTCGCCGTCCTTGTGAGCTGCAATCACTTCCTGGATAGGGAAAGAGAGACAGAGAGAGAGAAGAGAGAGAAAGAGAGAGAGAGAGAGAGAGACGGCGGAGATCGGTCGGGCCGGCGAGCGAGGTGAGACAGGGCCTGGTCGGACGCGGACCCTGCGAACTTTGCATCCGGAGAAACACCGCATCGTCCCGGTGGAGCAGATTTTATGGATGATAAATACAACGGGTATTTTCCCCACTTTATTTGCGCTAAATATTTATATTACCAGAGGCCATGACGCATACGTTTTGCATTGTTTTTAAATATCTAAACAAAGTACGTTAGTTATAGCATTCATCTTTAATGTTATATAGAGATGGAATGTTATCGCGATCGTATGTATGATGCCATAAGGTTTCACCCTCGTTCCGCTTATTTCATTTGTATTTTATTTTGACTCTACGGATGGTTACGTGTCTCCCTCACAATGACATTGATTTGATAAAGGGACTTTATTTGGGACAATTGAAATGCGTTGGTTAAGGAATGCAGGTTCAGCCCATCTTTGTTGTTGGATAACAACGCTCGTTTGCCTATTTGAAGGTCATATAAAAGTAAAGGAAATGTATTTAAATTGCGTGGCACATGTTCAGACGTGGAATTCAGATATTTTACATGATTAGGTCACGTTATTGAAGCTTGACGCGGTGACATGACTATAATAACGTCGGCAACGTTAAGAACAATAATAATGTAATCACAAATGAGTGCATGCATTTTTCTAAGTTTCATTACGATACTTATGTAGCCACGTGTGACGTGACTGTGATCTGCTTAATGTCACCGATATAGAAATTGGCACTTATGTAAAGGTAAATGATTATAAGATTAATTCGTTTTATTCAGACGGATTTTAAAAGGTTATTTCTATAAGCAAGTGGCCGGATGTGTGATTAAACTGACCCTGCTTTCCGTTATGTTAGGGTATCTGTGTGACACGCCTACGTGGTCGTTTGCGTCCCAGTTTGTTAGGTTTGGACTGCTTAGATGTTTCCAAAACAAAAATGACAGGAAAATTAATTTTACAGTTAATGCAAAAAAGTCTCCCTAGGGAGGATAAAAATTAAAGTTATGCTGAATGCATGCACATATCTGCACAATTAATCGCAATCACAAAAGCGGACAGTTAAGAGTAATGCGCTAATATTTTTTATGAAGCATTAAAGGTATTACATGTTTGTTATAGCTTTTTTGATATTGGCGACTTTTTCCTCATAAATGTATGCTTGTATATGAGCTTTTTAAATATACGCGCTTTTACTTGAGAGTGATTTCAATTAATGTGGAATACTTCTGCTAATTTGGGTAAGAAACAGGCTATAGGACGATATGCAAGTAATTTTTAAATTCTTAATATATGAAGATAATTTTGTTTCTGGTAATATCCCATACAGATAAATTTTTTCATGCATTCTCAGTTAATTAGCTGTCTAGGTTTAAAAATGATGGACGGGTACATTTTGGAGGGGTAGCGGAACAACAGCATCACTCTTTTCTGCAATCTGTCAAGTGCGATTATCATGACAAAATGAGTAACGCGAGTGGACTCAATTGGTGGAAAATAATACAGCAATGGTAAATGGAAGTGGCATAATTAAGAAGTATAAATAATGAATTTTGGAAGTGTTTTGTATTGCTGTTGAACGTATTAAATGAGGCCTAAGAGATAATCAAAACGTAAAACTGAAAAAGTTTAGATTTCGCAGAAAGTAAGGTGCAGTCCCGGTCTTGTTTTAACTATCCTTAACTTTTCTAAGAAGCTTTCGTAAAAAAAAAAAAATGTATTAATCAGTTTATCTGTTTACCCACACTGCTTTTTACAAATTTCCTTTAAAAAAATGTTCTTGTCACTAAGTGAATTCACTACAGCCTCCCAATGCTTTATAGACTTGCCATTTTTTTTTACTCACTTTAGTATAAAATTATGCTGTTTCCCTCCCTGCTTGTATACAGCTTTGTGTTTGCTGTGCTCCACTGCTTCTTGTAATGGAAAGGTTCCTTTTTGGTGCCTCTTGGGGAGGGGGGGGGGAATAAGCGCCTGGTCCTTGTCATACGCTGTGAGCTCAGAGCCATAAATTTCTGCCTTGGCTATAATGACTTTGGTGGATGTAGTTCTGCCGGTCTAAATGCAGTGTAAAGTGCAGCCGGGAGACTGGTACGGTGTGCTGTGAGAGCTCTGTGTTATAAAAAGGGCCCAGGAATATGTGAGAGAAACATGGAACCGGTGAGCCAAGAGTAACAGCACCTTTGAGCGAAATGAAGTGTGACAGGAAGCGATTCTGCCTAAATCCATTAGGTGTTTACATTAGAGTTTTATATATGCTGTTTCCTTGAACATATTAGCAGGCTCTTCGCTCAATTATCTAAAATGGTTTTGATTAATGTCCCCGCAGGCTTCTTGGGGAAACAGCAGCAACACGCCACCCGCCTGCATTTCACTTGTGTTATTAGTCCATCTGCTCTGTGAATTTATTATCTATGGATCGCTGTTGATTGAGGCTCGTGCTGTATTTCCCTCCCTTTTGTCGCCGAGCACCTTTCCCCCCACCGGCCTTTGTCTGCCGTCCTAGACAGAGAAGGACCTGCAGGTCTTTGGTGAGGAGGGAGTGGACCAAAGCACAGAAAGTCGGCCGGTCGGCCGAATCCACCATCCCTGCCCCACCCAGTCGGCCCGTGGATCGGTGTGTCAGACACAGCATAGGAGAATCTAGGGATGTCGCTGAGCGCTAACTGACAGATTTTTATCCTCTATACGCTGCTAGAGATCTGAGCGGCTCCAGAACGTAGACCCAGCTGTGGAAGGTTTTAGACATAATTTTTTCAGTCTTCAAAATTCAGTTTGGTCCGGCTGAATACTGAAGCTCAGAACCACAATTATTTTCTTTGGGGGGTGGTGGTGGTCTTTTGGTTCTGCAGTGGAGCAGGGAGTTGAAATACCTGCTGAGATGCCCCCCCCCCAGTCTGAAAAAG
>JAABNX020000130.1:4460521-4475784 GCA_015163995.2 Mormyrus lacerda | reverse complement strand
GGGCCTTTCCATTATGAGCGCACCGTTGATGATGGATGGATGGATGGATGATGGGTGGGTAGATGGATGGATGGATGATGGGTGGGTAGATGGATGGATGGATGGATGGATGGATGGATGATGGGTGGGTAGATGGATGGATGGATGATGGGTGGGTAGATGGATGGATGGATGGATGGATGGATGATGGGTGGGTAGATGGATGATGGCTGGATGAATGGATTGGTGTATGGATTGATGGATGGAGTTTATTATAGTAATAATAATGATAATAATAATGATAATGTTGATGCTTTATTGATCCCTGTGGGGATATTCTCTACTTGCCTACCCCAGCTTGCTTTCCATGACCCACAGACACATATCTTGGTGAGATCCAGCTTGGCAGCCAAGGGCAGCTACCCACAGTGGTGCCCATGGAGCTGGGGGTTAAGTGCCTTACTCAAGGGCCCACAGGCATATGACTATTCTACTGAAACCAGGCTCAAACTGGCGACCTTCCAATCACAGACACATAGGCTAGGCCCCATTTAATTTAATCTTGGCTCAACATAGAGAAATCAGTTTTTGTTTGATGAGTTTTTTTACACAAAAAATGTTCTGAGGGCAGAAAGAAAAAGTTTGGTTCAGAGACATAACTAATCAGATTGTAGATGAGGTGGGTCCAAGAAACCAGAGGAGGCTGGACCAACAGTTAAATGTCTTGGTCCTGCCTCCTCTAGTTACTTGGACCCACCTCCTCTACAATCTGATTGGTTATCTTTCTGATGCAATCATTTTTCATTCTGCCCTCAGAACATTTTTGTGTAAGTAAAACTCCCGTGAACCAGGTTCTGACTACGCTATGACTGAGGCAGCAGTACAAGCCAGTGTTTTGGTGCTTGGTGTGGTGCCCAGAGGCTGTACTCCTGAGTCAGTGCTTGCTGGTGTCTCTCCCTGCAGGTACAGGAGTCTTCATGACCCGAGGGCAGCTGATGAACTGCCACCTGTGTGCCGGCATCAAGCACAAGGTGCTGCTTCGCCGCCTGCTGGCCACCTTCTTTGACAGGTAAATGGAGTTAGGGGTATTGCAGTGCTGGGACGAACCTGCCACGCGCAGTGTCGCCAGGCCTACATAGGTGTGATTATTTTGGAATGGTAATGCTTTTGGTCTAAAATTGGCCTTAAAGTGGGTTAAAAATCGCTATTTGTGCAGACGAGAACAGCACCCTTAAATTGCATTTTATGCATGTGGAGAGGCACTGTATTGTATAACACTAATGGTGTGTCGATGTGTTCACTGCCCTCTGGCGGCCGACTCTAGGAACACACTGGCTAATAGCTGTGGGACAGGTATCCGCTCGTCCACTAGTGACCCCAGCAGGAAGCCTCTGGACAGCCGCGTGCTTAATGCCGTCAAACGTAAGTTTCACTTCTAAGGTCCACCCGCTTTCCACCTCCGCTGATGTGAGAGTTAGCTGAAGGAAACCGCAAAGAGAAAAAAATCTAGTCAGGTCACAGGGTGTGGTCACCATGGCGAGTAACCATCATCTCTCAATTGCCTCCTCTCCCCCCATACAGTGTACTGTCAGAACTTCGCCCCCAACTTCAAAGAGAGTGAGATGAATGTGATCGCAGCGGACATGTGCACCAACGCGCGGCGCGTCAGAAAGCGCTGGCTTCCCAAGATCAAGTCCATGCTGCCCGATGGGATGGAGGTGTATCGGGTGGGGGCCGCTGCCGTGGGTCTAGGGCTGGCGCTGGGCAGTGCTCAGGTGGGCCTGCCTCTGCCCTACGAGTCCGACTTCAAGCCACTATCGGGCCTGGCCTTCGAGCGTGAGCTCTACGCTGACCGCAAGGAAGTGCTCAGAACTCACCTGCAGCTGGGGGCAGGCAGCCCGGGCGCCGAGCCCGCCACAACCCCGGGGGCGGAGCCTGAACTGGGCGGGACCCAGGTCGGGGAGGAGGAGCCGGAGGAGGCGGTGGAGGAGGAAGAAGAGGAGGAGGAACCCCTTTTGGAGAATTCAGAGACGACGGCGGCAGCACCTTTCGGTCCCAGGAATGAGTTGGTGGGAGGTGGCAAACCTCCCACGCCCAAGGGACAGCAAGTAGAGGAGTTTGAGGAGGGGGTGCTGAGAATAAATGGCCAGTGACATATCACCCCACCCCTCCACCTCCCCCGCTTCATATACAAGAACCCACACATACACACACACACACACACACACAGTTTTGCAGGGCAGACATAGGCATTGCTAGACAGGGCATGAATTGACTCAGCACTACTGATAAAGGGAAGCTCATTATCTCATCGTTAAGAAAAAACGCACCTGTCAGTTTCAGTAACGTGTACATGACTGGCGCAGCTTGATTGGTACTTTTAACCGTCCCAAATTTAAAACCAGGAAACCTTTACATGGAATAAGTACTAATTTACCAGAGCTCGTGGAATATCAAGTTGGTTTTTTTCTACGAAGGAAAATGAAACACATCGGTGACCTGGGAATTTAAAGTCAATGTTCAACATAAAGAGGCTATATTTTTCTATAGCGATGAGGGTCTATTTTTTGTGCGATTAATACTAGAAAGCCGATTGAATGTTAAAATATGAGCTGATAGGCGGATTATTCCACGAGATATCTTACACATCTAAACAACCCAAACTAATTGGGGAAAAAGAGCGAATCGAAATTTCTTGGTTATTTTTAACAGTAATGTGTAATTGCTAAAAAGTAAAGTGAAACCGAGCGATTGAAACTACCGGAAAGAATCGGGCTTCCTAGGGCTGACAGGGTAACGCATTGCCTGTGTTTCCCCGGCGGGGAGCGCGCACCTGCACGGACGCTCCTCCCGATGCCTTCAGATGCACGGCCTGCACTCGGGACGGTGCCCCCCGCGGAGAAGGGCGAGTGCCATCGAGGTGCCCCGGCGCACGCACGAATCGCTTGCATGCCCAACGAATAGACAAGTAAAGCAACCAAACCGCTACGGCATCCGCAAAAACCAGAAACAACTAAAGCGCTTCTGCTGCCTGAAGACGTATCTTTAAGAGTCTTAGAACAGATGTTTCTTTTTTTCCAAAAACCTTGGATCCGGCGGGGGTAAATTAAGGATATGGGGGACATGGGGAGTATTGTTACTGTGTCACTAGGATGCAGCGCTGGTTGGTTGGAGTCTCGCCGACTGCATCCATGCTGGAGGCTCAAGAATCTATGCCAACTTTTGTTATTGTATCAAATGGGAAACAGACAGCCGCAATGTAACTTCTGCTAGCTTTTCGCATTTGCACTCGAAGATGACGCGATGTTTGATGGGGATCAATAAGACGACTCTTTGGGACAGGGGCACCGGAGATGTTTTGCCTACGTTCCCCTTAACCCGGCTTCTTGGGATGGTTATATATATTTCTTTGGATGGGGCATCAGTAATAAGGAGGCGCACTGCATTCGTATGTTTGTCGCCTTTTTTTATTTGTATCCCACGACGATGTATAATAAGATCTTGATATAGTAGGAGAAGGAATGGTTCTTATTTTAAGCGTAACGTTACATGTTTGGGAAGCCCACAACAAAGACCCAGATATTTCTAAATCGACGAGACATTTCATAACGTCCGAAAATACGTAGAAACATCAGAAAATTATTTTAAATCACCTTGTTCCGAATTTGAAAAGCACGCACATTATTTAAAGTTTTGGTAAATGTGTGCCATAACAGACTAAGCGCCTGTTTTATACTATTTAAAATATATTTACGGATTTTTTTCTGATTGGGAACTATAGAGAGTCCTGTTTCTGTGAAATGGAGTGGCAGGATTTTAATTGCACTAAAAGCATCAAAAACTGTTTACAGGAATCGTTGTGATTTTTTGTTTTTAGAGAGGTGTTTGCAGTCTGAGGTAGCCGTTTGTCAGCCTGAGAACAATCAGAAGAGCCATACTCATGAAGAGATCTGGTTTCTGAGTGGTTAAGGGAACAGAAGTGGTTTGGAAAGGATGGAAGAATGGACCTCTCCCTCCCTTCTAAATGAAGCCATTTGCAGTTATCGGGTCTGTGTAGCAGCCTTGAAATGGCTGCCAAGTGTCTTCCGTTGATAAAAAAGCACCGGCCCTTGATGTCCTGAACCTTCAGTGAGTGGCAATAGCAGCCCTGCTGTATTTTTACCCAAATAGTTTAATATTTTGCACTTTCTGCTTTGCATACCAATCCTGCAGTCCGCTCCAGCCCAGATGTGGAAGGTAATCTGCACGCAGTGTTATTTTAAAGGGGTGGCTCTGTCGGGGCAGGTTCTGTGTATTGTGTAGTTACCTGTTGTCCAGAACGGGAGGCTACACTCCCCTTTAACGGTGACTTGAGTTTTCATTGTGATGAGCCAGGTGGTATTGCTTTTTTGTTTTTTTTTACTGTAGCATGGTTTTGAGAAAGTGCAAGGCTGAATGAGAAAGTGCCTTATATTTTTTGGATTTTGAATCTACTTGTGAAAAGATCTGTTCTCCACAGTATCCAATTGCTGCCATTCCGCCCTTTTTAAACAAAATCCAAAAGACGCGTTTTAGGCCTAAACTCGTATAAGATGAAATAGCATTTCTAATTACAAGAAAGTCCTGCTTGTTTTTCCATAAAGAACATTTTGCACTGCGTAAAGAGGCCTGTCTGTGTTCTTAAAACATCCTCTTCGGTAGTGCAAAAAGAATGCACTATCAAGACCTTGATTTAATGCCAACCCAATGAAACAAAAGCCACAGAAGTTAATTATGTATTTTTCAGATGGGCAAACTCATATAGGTCAACGTAAGAGCTAGGTCTCTGGGGGTTAAAACACATATTAGTGGTTTGGTGGATCAAATTGCTTTCATCAACAGAGCGAACTGAATTCTGGTGTAATGTATCATTTCAATGCCGTTTCGTGGTTGTGCTGACGCACATGCCTCCTTTCTGGTCTTATAGCTTAATGTTGAGTGCTGGGGGAGGGCTTTGATAAAAAAGACAGACCAAATTTTATTTGCACTTTCATCAAGGAGCGATGGACACTAAAGCAGTAGTGGAGTAACCATCCCCAAACAAGGTCACTCATAGTTAATTCTGGAGATTGCCTTTCTTTTTTGGGCCTTTTAAGCCCGCAGATTGATTTGTGTGCCTTTTCTGCATTGTGTTCTTTCTAAACTTTTAATTAACAGTAGGCAGTAGTGAACTAAAAAGTTTTTTTTTTATTTACTACGGTGTCTTTTATGAGAACTTCAGTCTGATGATTGAAAAGTCGATGATGTTGCACTAGAATTTGAGAATGAGATGTGAATGTTGGCGCTGAACGGGGGATGGTGATGCTTCTTTTTTTTTACCCACATTGTTCCCTTTCTATAACGTTTGAGTTGTGAGGTTTTAAACAGGGTTTAAATGTATAAAAATGTTGTTTTCACCAAAATGAGACCACTGTGTTTTTGCAGAGAACGGCACTAACATACCTGTCATACAGTGAAGGTTTCGAGTGTTGGAAAGAACAGGTGAAACGTGTAATTTTTGTAAAAGCGGATGTACTTATAAGTAAATGTGCCTGGTACAACCCAGGCTGAAGCCCTTTGTCAGTCACAGGGGAAGGGGAAGAGCAAACATAACGTGACGCTTCGTCGGCTCATTGTTGTTGTGGGAAACCCCTCAGGACACAGCAATACCAAATCGCTTTTAATGATCTTGTTGTTATTCCTGGATGGGGAATTCAGAGTCCGTCTCACTGAGCTTTTCAGGCAGCGATGCTGACGTGCGTTATCACATTGTATGTGTGTATATTTTGCTGTCTGAGAATGGATGTGATCAACGTCATGCAGTGCTGTCGGCTCGGTGTTTGTGCCGCACCACCGTCCACTGCAAGCCGGTTCAACGATAAATTTGTCATGCCATCGAGCGTCGGCCCATTTTGGCAACGCACCGTATGCAGACTACAGACTTCATCCGGCGTAATTTCACCCACTGAACCGGCTGCCTTTAGGCTAGTTGGTTGGACCTCAGTATCCACTAGAAGTGTGTGGCATCCACCATTGTGTGCTGTAATGCAGACGGCTTTTGCATGCTTGACTCTGTTCACTTGGAAGACTCACCATCACTCATGCCGTTGCTTAGAAAATGGTGGTGGTGGGGGGGGGGGGAGTGAGGACAGTCCCAGGGAACAGCCTTCAAAGTCACATGGCCAAGAGCGTTGACAATCAGGAGATGAGTCTTTAAGCATTATACAGAGGAAGGCTGTTCCTGCGATGGGAACGCTTTGCTAAGCCAATGCTTCATGTCAAACACCTGTGGCACTCAGTTCCAGTCTTTCCTGGTTCTTAGTTTTCTATAACTAATTTTTTTGGTGATCACATTACCGTCATCTGCATGAGTCTGTGAACAATGATAAGGAGGTCTGCACTGTAGAGACTGATTTACTCAAACTTAATTATAAGTTCTATTGTTATTTGTGCTTGACTGATGCTTTTGCACAGTGAAACTTATGGTTTTACCCATTTATGCAGCTGGATATTTTACTGGAGTACTACAACAAAAAAATTCTTGGGCTCTTGGCAGTCTAGCAGTTTTGGTTTAAGATGCCTGTGTCCCGAACTACCGTACTGGCAGCTGTCCTAGGTGACCAGATGAGCAGCACCCCTGGGAACAGAAGAGAGTCTCTGTAGCTCATATTTTGTGAGCCTCGCGATCCAGGAGGACCGGAGACACGTTTGCTCAGCTTTGCAGGCCCGCAGCATCCAGGGAGATGGAAGTTTCGGTATTTGCAACGGCTCATGTGCAGGAGAGAGTGAACTCTTTACAAAGAACGACAGCTTTACAAAATAAATGCGCCTTTTAACGCAAGCAAAAAAAAAAAAAAGCAAGACGCCACTGTTGATGTTATAGAATATCTGTTTCTTTTACTCCAATATTTGGGATGTTTCTAGTACTTCAGTTATCAGAGAGTAAATAACCAAACCTTGTCTAATTTAGTTATGGGTGACATTGTGTAGTTTCGGTACCTGTTCATTTTTTTTTCCAAATGCAATACTGATGAATTTGCTCTCTCTAATAAAACTCATCATTTCAGTATCTGTCTCCCTGTCATTCTTTAGTTTTTCAACTTTATTTTGCCTGGGGTAGAGTAGGAGAAGATGTAATATATGTACAGCAATATTCATTTAGAACTTTCTAAACAGTTCACAGCCAGTCAGTAGGAGTCAAATTAAGCTTTAAAAAAGAATGAAAAGCACAATATGAAAAAATATTCATATGCTTGTGACAAATATACCAAATGTATTTTTTTACCAGTTACATTACTGAACATAAATGTATTTCAATTAAAGTGCAATGGCTATTTCATATAGCCGTATGCAAAGGTTTGGGATAATGTGAACATCTGCACTGAAACTTAAACATGACACATTTCAGCTGTTTTTAATGTACAGCTGTGGCACATGTAATAGTTTGGGCAATCTTCCAGTCAGTGCTTTGTAGCACGGTCTTTTGGCAGAATGCTTAAAATTTATAAATTCTCTTAGGTCATCTTGCATTTACTGCACATTTGATTCACCCACAAATTTTCAATAATATTAAATTCTGGGGACTTAGAAGGCATTTCAAATCCTTGATCATTTTTCCTTTAAATGGTTCTGGGTGATCCCTGTGGTGGGTTGGTGCCCCATCCTGTGCTGTTCCCTGCCTCGCACCCACAGCCTCTGGTATAGGCTCCAGACCCCCCCGTGACCCTGAACGGGATAAGCAATTTCAGAAATCGGATGGATGGTTCTGAGTGATTTCAAGGTATGTTATGGATCATTTTCTTATATAACTCCCCAGCACAAGATGCCCACCCCCATGCTAAATAGCAGGAAGGGTATTATGTTTGTGAAATGCTTCTCCATCTCTTTACGAAACATACGTTTGGTGACCGTAGCCAAGGAGTTCAGTTTTGACATCATCATTCCACACCACTTGGCTTATTTAAATGTTCTCTTCAGATGTTTCCTTTTGCAATGAGATCACAATCGACTCCTGCACGCAAACCATGTCTATGCAAAGCAACGCCACACAATGGAACAATGCACCACTACTCCTGTATCAGCTAAACCTTCCAGCAGGTACTGTGCCGTGATATGGGGACTTTTTCTTCGTGATCAGCTTCTGAGTGGTTCTTTCAGAGAAGTTTCTTGGTCTTCCAGATCTTGTGCTGACTTCAACAATTCTGCTTAACATCCATTTATTAATATTTCAGGCATCACCTTATTTCTCTTTAACCACCTCCATTTTACTTGTATTATATATAAAATGTCTTTTTTAGATTGTGTTTAATGAAGTCATGGCACTACCTACATCAAAAGAAATGTCTTATACTTTTTGTACTCGACAAAGATGAATCTGATACCAAAAATGTAGCATTTAGATATATGTTCATATGATTCTCTTGCTTTGTAGGAATCAAACATTTTTATTTTCTCATCTTCAGAAAGCTGCTTCATGGAGCACACATTTGTGAAGCACAACATCATGAGTCGTTTGATGACAAATTTATCACGCTTTGGAATTGTAATGACCTGATTAGGGGGAAAGGGATTAGTTGTCATTCTTAACAAACCATAGCACAACAACAAAATGCACCCTTTACACTTAACCTATATCACATAGCAGGGAGCAGTATTTGGGGGGCATTATTTTGTTAGTCAGGAATTAAAACCACCAATCGATGAATTACAAGTGCACATTCCTAACCATTAGGCCACCAGTGCTACTCTAATGAATCAGTCAAGTTCTGAGGCTTTGACAGAAAACACTAATACACTGAGTCCCTTGGAAGGCTGCTCATATTGGTGTATATATCGCATTTAATATTTATTGTGTTTTCTTCTGCGAGACTTGTACGTCTAATTAATTTGTGTCTAGGACACTGCGTATTTCGTACCCCACTCACAGCTCGGCGATCGACTGCCTTACCTTGCTGAGACGGCTATGACGTAGGACAAGGAACGTACGCCGAGACGTAACGTCACTTGTCATCGCCGCGAAATGTAGCTTAACCTACGTACGCTTCAAAGTGCGGGCAAAGCGTGCGTTTGTTCTCGAGTTCTTTTATTACTAAATTTTGGGAGACTTGTTTCCTTTAACGGAAGTTGAGGCGCTTTATTCGAGATGAGTGACGATCCGGACTCTGTCCCCGAAAGGGACATGAAGGTAGTTTAATAAAACAGGAGCGAAAATTTGCTTTCGTTAGAGTGCTGTTTATCAGCGTCATACCCCTCGCGCCTCTTTCACTGTGCTGCGATAATGCGTCATTTATAATCAGTATAAATGACTTAAACAAGCTGTTTAGACCGTTGTGTAATGCTGCATGTTTCTAGATGTAATACTGATATGTTGTTTGACTGCACTTGATTGATTGTTGCGTTATTGTGAGCTGTTAGGTGGCCGAGTAAGGTTCACTCGCAGCGGACAATTCGAAGTGCGTGGAACTGTGTGTGAAATGTCTCCGACGTTTGCCTTCCGTCTTCCGCAGTACTTCCAGTTTCGGCAAATGAAGAAAATCCGCGTCTTCGACTCCCCCGTGGAGCTGCCGAAGGAGAGGTCCAGCCTGCTTGCAGTTTCTAATAAGTTCGGCCTGACGTTCGTGGGCCAGGACAGGACACTTAAAGTGTTCCCGACTCGTAACATTTTGGTCGCTAATAAAGTCGAGGGCAATCCCAACGAAATAGGTAAAGTAACGCCGTGAGGTGTGCCACACACCAAGAAAATAATGCTTTGATTTCAAGTCCCTCAAAAGCATTTGCTAAATGAAAGAATTGTACATTTGTTTAGTGGTCCTAGTCAGTGCGGTGCCCTCCATCAGATGTAAATATATCGCTTGTAGGATTGAACGTCTCATCATGTTGATGTCACTCAAAACCACCTGGTCTGAGTCTGACCCCTTTAAACGGGTGCATTCTTTCTCACTCTTCTGTTCATCCCAGTGGAGGGAGTAAAATCGCTGAAGGTCGCTGTTGAGTTGCCCATGCATAACCTGGCCCTGAGCAGCGATGAACTCACTCTTGCCGTCTGTGGGATGTCTGACGAGCGTGGCCTCCTGATCTCCTTCTATGATGTCCGGACCTTATTTAATGAGGTACCTGCCCCTGAGAGAACTATGCTTTTTACAATACTTAATTTGTAGTATGTATTTTTCTGGTGAATCAGACTGTGTTACTTTAAAGCAGGGGTGGGGAACCTGATCCATAGAGAGCTGGTGTGGGTGCAGGTTTTTGGGATGACCTCACAATCAGCCAATAACAGTGGGTCACCGGGACTGGAGTTGAGAACCACTGCTTTATTATTGGCTGATTGAGAAGTCATTTCAAAAACCTGCACCCACACCTGCCCTCCATGAATCAGGTTCCCCACCCCTGCTTTAAATGATATTCTCCGGTACTGACTAACTAATCCCGAACCACAGTCACGCGCCACTGTCCCTGCGATTTCAGGCACGACCTGAGAAGTTGCCATTCGCCTCCTTTGCGCCGGTCACCGATTCAGGAGGCTTGGTGCAGGACCTGAAGTGGAACCCGGTACAGGCCTCAGTTCTGGCCGCCTGTCTGTCAGATGGCAGCATGATGGTGCTGGAGGTCACAGATAAGATCACGGTGCAGGCCAAGCTGCCAGCCTCCGTGGGCATCACCTGCGGTAAGCACTGGGTGGCGCTCTGTCCCGCTCATCATGTCCGTTTATGAATGTTTTCGTAAAGAGATAAAACAGTGATTCAATAGCAAGCTTTTAGTCTTTTAATTCAGGCTCTGTACTATTAAAACGCATACCTAGTACTGCGTTTTTATTCATGTACTTTTCCCTTTAGTACCCTGGCGACCAAAACCAGAAACACTTCAAATTTTCAGATATTGCCGAATTTTATTCTGCTGTTGCTCCAGTTACTATTCAATCATCCAGTTTTGGCAGCTAGTATATATTTATATACTGTCAGCGAGTTTCAGGTACTCTCATAGTTGTCCTTTGTATGGGAAAATATGAATGATTTCTTTTGGTTGTCCCCTCCCCCCAACGCACAGTTTGTTGGAGTCCCAAAGGAAAGCAGGTGGCTGCAGGAAAGCTGAACGCCACGGTGATCCAGTACACCCCCGTGAGTCCGAGCGAATGCCTTCGGAATTCCCGGGCCGGTGGGGACCTGTTCTTCCTGCGATGAGCTCACTGTGTCCCCCCCTTCCTCTTCGTACAGAGTCTCCAGGAGAAGAAAGTCATCCCCTGTCCAAATTTCTACAGCTCTGACAACCCAGTCAAAGGTAACGTTTCATCTGCTAGTGACGCTGCTGGCGTGGCAGCGCTGTGCAGTACAGGAATACCCGCGCTTCAGGACCCGTGTCACGTGACTGAGTGTACTGATGCCCCTCCCCCACTGTCTCATGCTCAGTGCTGGACATCCTGTGGCTCAGCACCTACGTCTTCGCTGTGGTGTACGCGGCTGCCGACGGCTCCCTGGAGACGCCCCCTGAGCTGGTGGTGGTGTCCCTTCCTGTGAGTACTGACCACGGACTGGTCCCGCCCCCCTCGTTCTCGCTCTCCGCTGACCTTGATGCGTGGCCTTCTCACGCTAAAATATTTCACATGGCAAGTTACTCAAATAAGTATCAGCGTGAGATTGCATTGATTAAAGGAAACTGTTAAGCCTGGCTACACTGAAGTGTATGGCAAGATGCATTAAAGAAAATAATCTGGAGTGAACCAAAAAGCCATTTAGTATTACAAGTGTTTACACTTAATGTACCATTAAAGATGGGAAGGATTTCCCTGTAAACAAATGCAGCATAGTACCAGTACGCTGGTGCTACAGTCTTTGTTGATGGACAGTTGTAATTATTTTAGGATTATTAAGTTAACATGAAGTAAAACAAGCTTTCAGCACTGTGCAAAAGTCTTAAGCAGTCAAAGAAAACGTTTAAGGCTGTTTATCTGGGTTATAAGTGCATAATTGTTCAGGAAAAAAACATGCAAATTAATGGTAACGCAATAAAAAAATTTAAAAGGAATTTCTTTACTCCAAAAAGTCACTGAAATGGCTGGTGCATGGCTAGATGAACCCTGCTTCTGTTCCCAAACCTCTCCTCAGGGGAACCTCAGCCATTCCATGTATTTGTTAAATTTTACCTACAGCTCAATTAATTAGCTTAATCTTTGGGATGGGCCGATCCACTTTTTTATTTTTTTTCCCCAGTTTAGATCCAATTCTGATAGAAATATACTGATAACAATACAGAATCTTATAGGACAGCTGTGAATATATATTTATGCTTTACACATTAATATTTTTAAACTAGTAAATTCAGATGAAAATAAACGTCTACCAAAATATTTTTAATTAGGCTATGAGAAACACACAACTTATGGTTCCACTTTGTGCATCTTGTTTTACGCATTTCTGAGGCATTTGCAGTTCAATTTTGAGTAGCTTCTAAGCAAGTATCTGCAAGTGACGAAAGCTTAAAATGCACCACAGTTTTTCTCCCACTGGCAACAGTGTCATTTACACTTCACTGCAATCACAGTCCCTTGTGTATCGCAATCTGTAGCGAGTGCGCAAAGCTGCCCAATCTAGCAACTTCCAAATCATACACTGCTTTATTCACATTACTTGCGTTCTCACACAGTTATATGTGCTTTGTTTAGTGGGATTTTCCGTGACGCTACTCCTACCAGTCAAACCTTTGTTTTTACAAAGACTGGAAATCACTGTGCTACTAGATGTTGTTAAAAGTGTAAACTAACCCCAGATCGTCACCCTCTTATCTGATGTTCTTAACTTCTCGTACTGAAAAGGGTGTGTGTATCACTGCAGGCGAAAGTCACTGCGCTCACACCCACTGAGTGCTGAAAAAAGTGAGTGGCAGTGTTAGTGTTCATCTTGAATTCTGCAAAAAAAAAAAAAACACTTCTAAAATGGGAAAGCCGTTGCACAATTGATTGTACAAAGTCGGTCAAGATACCCGAACTCTCAAATAGGTCTAGATCAGCGCCGATACTGATCAGACTATTGGATCGATGCATCTCTCCCTAATTAGTTAAATGACTCAATCAGGTATTTATGCAAAAATGGGTGAATTTTTTCTTTAGGAGAGGTTTTGAAATGGTTAAGCTGACGCTTTGACCAATACAACATAGTTTTACACCAGTATAAAGATCATCACAACATTGTTTTGTTGGCTCGTGCTGTGTATGTGCCCTTTCTTGCACTTCAGCTTTATTTGAGAATTATTTGGAGAATTTTGTTTCGAAATAAGCAATTGCAGCTCTCGTATTGTGTCTATGCCTGTCGGCTTAGTTCGCCTCGCCTCCCCTGTCCTGACGGTCCCCCTCTTCCTGTGTCCCATCCAGAAAAAAGATGAGAAGAGAGAGGAGCGATACTTGAACTTTAATGACCTGGTTTATGGCGCCTGTACTGAGAGACAGCATCACTACTTCCTCAGCCACATCGAGGACTGGTGAGGCCTGTCTAAACCAACACGGCAGGGGTCACGGTGCTGTGCTGCGATTGACTCGCTGGGTCTTACTCTTTTTCTTCTTGTCTGACAGGGACATTGTCCTGGCTGCATCTGCTGGTTCTATTGAAGTCAGCATCATCGCAAAACAGGAGGACAAGGTACCTCACAGTATTTAACCTCTGGGTGGGCTGAAAGAACCTCATATAAGGCAGGCACATAAAGAAGCCTTGCTTCCTTAAGTATGTGGTGGTCTGACTGCAGTGGTTTGCACAGCAAGAAAAGGATTGTCGTGCAACTGGATGGAACTTCTTAAAAAGGAAGAAAGGAGTAAACTAATTTCTCACAGTGTATTCTTCAAATGTGGCTGGGAGATGGCAATTTAATGGTTTTATACAGTAAACACACAATAGTGCCCCAGAGACATTAAAATTGCTTTCAGTTGTTTAAATTAGACCAAGATTTGCCCATTTGCCTATTTAATGCTTATAATGATGTCGGCCTTTTCTCTTAGACAAACTGGGAACTGTGGTTGCTGGAGGACGCAAGCAGGGCAGAACTTCCCGTCACACTAAACAATGACGACACCCTGCCTGTAGGGGTCGCTATTGACTACACCAGCCAAGACGAAATCCGCATCGGTGAGTGCCACCTTCGGCCCGGGGTATTGGGCTGTGGGTGGGTGGAGGGTGTGGTTCTTACCTGGAGGGTGCAGATGCGCTTATGCTTTGTTAGCATAATTGATTTCTGTCCTGAAATGTACACAAATCTTTGTCATAGACATGTTTAATGGTCACTAAATGTATTGAGTAGTTTAAAAATACATGTTTAGTCACCTGTACCTCTGTGTATATCAGTCATGTCTACATCTTACAGTGATGCCAATTTATAGCAGGGTTTCCCAGTCTGGTCCTCAGGGACTCGCAGTCAATGTTTTTGCTCCCCCTCAGCTCCTTGCTGGATAGTCCACATTTTTGCTCCTTCCCAGCTCCCGATAGGGAGCAAAAACGTGGACTGTATTTAGGTCCCTGAGGACTGGATTAGGAAACGCTGATCTTGTAAACATTGCTGATTTGGTGCAAAGTTTTCATTGCCTCGTTCCCCCTGCCCACCCCGCTCCGCAGGTGATGACTGCGTGTTGCCCCCTGCACCCACACTGATGCTGCTGTCCACTGACGGGGTTCTGTGCCCTTTCTCACTGGTGAACCAGAACAAAGACGTGAAGCAGCTGTCTGTGGCTCCCGTCGCCCTCAGCCTGGAGGGGGAGCGGCTGCCCGGTCCTGGTCAGTGCCCGTCCAGCCGCTTCCTGACATTCTCTGCAGATTCATCTTTCTCAGTGCCGATGATTGTGTGTTGCTTGGTTTTATAGTACTGCGTGATTAGCAGTCATTTAAAAATAAATTCAATCTGCCCATCTTCCGCTGTTTATCTGGCTCCGGGTCGCGGGGGCAGCAATCTAAGCAGGGATGCCCAGGACCTTGATCGATACCCGAACCACCTCAACAGTCTCTCTTAAATGCTGATGAGCAGCATCTGTACTCCGAGTCCCTCCCGAATGACTGTGTTCCTCACCCTAACTCTAAAGCTGAGCTCAGACGCCCTGCGGAGGAGAAACTGGAAATCAGTTTGGCTAATTCAGGTCCAGAGTAAAAGTCCAGACCAGGATTTTGTTTCAACCAGTCAATTGAGCATAAAGAGTCAGTCACTGAGTACTCAACTGGTTGAAACAAAATCCTGGTCTGGACCTTTACTCTGGACCTCAATTACCCAGCTCTGCTAATTTCTGTTTGTATCCGCAATCTCATTCTTTTGGTCACTACCCA
>JAABNX020000130.1:4438012-4448937 GCA_015163995.2 Mormyrus lacerda | reverse complement strand
ATGTAGAGCGTGCCCTCGCCCTTGGGGACCAGAGTGGGACAACCCTGCCATGCATTCTTTATTTAGCTTGGCTGAAGCAGAGGAAACTTACTTGTATCTCATGGGAGCTGGGCCTCTTTGTTCTGGCCTTTAACCACATTGATGTCTGCATCAGGTTTTGATGTACTGTGTTTTCTCTCCTTGTAATACTCACACTGTCTGTCTTTTTGAAAAGTGCGCATTTTGGGAGATGTTGGAGACTCAACACGAGGACGGTATGTCTTCTGCGCTTCATGATGAAAGGTCTACACAGAGGGGAATTCCTATCCTGCTTCCAAAATAACTGTATCTCCATTTGACGAGAGGCAGCGTGAGAGCTTTTTGCCTTCTTGAGACACCTGGACCGATGTGGTTCTGTTAGGCAGGAATGGGGACAAGAAGGCAAGGGGTTCATTCAGTTTAGTTTTGCTGCTGTTTTGGGTCCCTGTTTTTATGGTACTTGACTTGCTTGATAAATGTTTCATCCACCCAATCCCCACAGCCACTTAGCGCAGCGATATGACAGCTAATGGTGCATAGTCTTTTTGGGGCTTCATGCAGACCATGTGGAAATAATAGTAAGTGGCATGTATATGGTTGCTTTTGTTTCCTATTAGATTGTGTGCATTTGCGTCAGGGTACAGCTGAACATTTTTTGAACTAGGTTTTGTGTTGCTAATGCTCAGCTGGCTTGCCCTTGCTGTAGAGATTATCATTGCACTTGTATTAATTGAGCCCATGTGACTCTGTGCTGTTGCATTTTGCTTGTTGGTTGGCAGGTTCATTTTTTTTTTTGAGTCTGGTCACGTGTTCATGGAGAATGTTGGTAGTTTATATTTAAACAGTGTAAATGATGTCATCCACGTGTTTATATAGATGGCGTATGTGTTAAGGTGGCATGTCTCTCAAGCATGTTCTGCTTCAGCAGTTCGGCTGGCTTCCAGTTTCTGCGAGTCTGTGGCCGATTAGCAAGAAAAACACACCCATTTCACCGACACGTCTAAATCATTAACACCCCTCATGCAGCTTTCTGTCACTTAGATATTTGGCCTGCTTTCATTTTCATGGGTGGATGGTTACCTGAGCAACCGGTGACACTTCTCCTGGAAATTGTCGTGTCCCCCTGCTCCACAGAAGCATGTCGAGGTATAACGACACCTCTGTGTTTGCTGTAACCACTTGGAGAAGCCCAACACCGGCTAATGGTTTTCTAGGAAAACAATGGTTTATGACTGCTGAAGGTGAAGACAGTTGTGGAAGATCCTTGTTGATCGCTATGGCGTCACGTTAGAGTCAAAAACTCGCACACGGAAATATGCCACTCTTGAGCACAGGATGAAGAGCCGCGTGCGCGTTCATCATAATATCCTTCGGCTGCTCTCTGCGCTCGAGGGAAATTTCTGCACTCGCGTTCTGCCGGGGGGAGGTTTTGACAGCTTGGGGGCGGAGTCATGCCGCTTTTGACAGCAAATGCTATTGGCGGATGAAGTATGGTTTGTAAGTATAATTTCACTGATTCTCACTGCCCCCTTGCTTGTTTCCCCATCATTATAAAACAGATACAGTTACAGAATGTAGCGACACAAGTCATTGGGATGCTGAGGCAGGCATTAGCTTGGGCATCTCCATGCGGTAAAGTAACGTTATTACTATGTGTTACGAGTTTCCATTAACCATACATAATTTCTGTACCTCGTCATGCAACCACTTATAATGGGTATTACTAGCGTAGTTGTAGCATTTTGTATCAATGCTTTCTGTAACTATTTGAACATTATGGGTTAGTTAAACTATTCTGTTCTGTTGTACTTAAACCTGCAATGTAATGCCCCTTTGGGAATTGATTTACAAAAAATATCTTCACATGGGGACACACTGAGTTGTGTCCATGATTTCAGGTATTTTAAACTAGTTCCAGATAAAGACCTTTAGTGTAATGTTTGTAGTATTGACTTTATCTGTTTAGTTCAGTCATTTAGACAGCATCATTAAGATGACTTGTTAGACAATAAGCAGACCTATTATTCAAAACTATAAGAAAGAATTAACAACTTTTCTTCATTGAATTTCTTGAAAATTTAAAGCAAACCTGGCCATATTCTCATCCTGTTCTTTGGCTATTATTTGGTTATTTCACCTTTTTTTGTTAAGTACATAACTCCACATGTGTTCATTCATAGTTTTGATGCCTTCAGTGAAAATCTACCAATATAAATGGTCATGAAACACATTGAATGAGAAGGTGTGTCCAAACTTTTGGCCTGTACTGTATGTACACGTGCGAGTTTTGAGACTGTGACGCCATAATTGCAACCTAACTACGCCAACTTGTCCGTGTTCTCCTGCCTGCACAATGTACTCTTCTTGCTATGAAAAGGTGAGCAGTCCTGGCAATTTAGGAAGCTACCTGTGTCTTCTGAGCCGTTCCTCTTTATTTCACGGTGCTGAGGACTCATCCTGACAGTGCTTCATTTTCCTGTTGGAAAAATAATGAAGTAAAACAGTAAGTGATGAAGCCCTGAATAGTCCCTAAGGACCTAAGGACCTATCACAGCCTTCTGAGGGGGATCCAAGCACCCATCCAGTGTGAGCGTATCAGCCACACTGCTGCTAGTCAGAGAACTTTTCCTACCTCTGTCTGGCTGTAGCTGCTGGCATTATTGTAAACTTGATATTGATTGTTCCACTCGGGGGGGTTGGGCGACCGCTGTATGCCTAGATACTGCTCATTTCCAGGCCATGGATGAGCTTTGGTGGAAGTTGGGTTTTTGGGAACGGACAGAGAAGCCGACCGTAAACGTGCTGAGTGCGTCGTTAGCAATGCGGCAAGCTTAACCGGTGCTACAACCCCACGTCTTCGTTTTCTGTCGTGCAAAACAAGGGTGTGGGTATGTGTGTGCACGCATCCAAAATTGCTATGTAGCAGTCGAAATAGAGTAAGCAAAATTAGCAGCACTTTCAAATCCACAGTATGGGTGAGACAACAGACAAGCGATACCTGTGAAATTCCGATGCGTGCATGTGATGGACACGACCCTATCCCAGAAGGCCACCGTAGCGGTGAAGAATGTTGCTCGCTCCAAAATTTTTGTCCAGATGGAGGGAGAGACTACCATGTCTGTATAGATTAAAGTAGAAAACAAACCCATGCAAGATCGATCATTTTTAATAGTTTTTAACTTTCGTAGCAGTCAAGCATCATTGGTAAACATCTGGGTCAGGTAGTAAGATAGTGAGCTCAGTTTGAGTGCATGCATGCCATTTCCATGCATATTATAGTAATGTACTGGATTACCATCCAAATAGTATACTTCTAACAAAATTCAGTACGCACTGTGGTATGTGGTTTCAGGTGCACCAGGTGTGTGGGGGCTGTCATTTTTGTTTGACACAAATGGCGTTTCGACTGGGCTCTATATAATGTGCCGTTTTTATCTGGTCCTTCCTGGCCGCTTCTGATCGAGTGCCTTCACGCCTTGCCATTGGTGGCGGTCATGCGTGCCACACCCACTCGCACGACCATGGTGGCTGCAGCCTTAAACAATAAGTGTGAGGAGAGAGAGGGAGGAGAGACCTCCACCGTCACCTAGGCTGTGCGGTTAATGGCTTTAATTAAGCTGATAGCTGCTGAACTTGACAAACGGGTTGAAAAAAATGGAAGCTTTTGAGGTTTGTAAGCAAAAAAAATAAAAAAAAATGTAAAAAGAAAAAAGATTAACCTCTAAACACTGGGCATGTGCACTGTGCAAATCTACCGGTATTAAAAGGAAGTCATTGTCAAATTTGATTAATGTGTTGGCATGTTTGTCTAGTTATGGGCATGTGGCAGCCAGTCATCAAATAATCTTTCATGTGCTATGAAAATTAATGGAGATTTCCAGGTAATTTACTTTATTTTCCAAAGGAAGTGAAACTTTATAAATCTTGCATGATTAACTATCGTGTGGAAAGACAAGTCCCTATTTTTCTCAGCCCTGGCTTCCTGGGAAATAAATGCTCTTCCTTTTCATTTGTGGTTTAACATCTGTGCTCTCCACCTGTGCTGCTGTAACTGTGGCAGATTGTCAAGGTCTTGGAGAGGCGAGCAGCCGGGTGCTTAGCTGGCTGGTTGTTGGAGACCCGGCCATAAGAAATGACTCCTGAGTGAAGGTCTTGGATGGTTTTAAGGGCCAGAGCCCCTGTGTGAGGACAGTAATCACATTTCTTGGATTTGTTCAGGTTGACCTTGAGGTTACTCTATAGGTGAGCACAGTTCCGTCGTCCTGCTGTGGGCACTTGCCGTTAGCTTTAGCCGTATAGGAGCCCCTGAAGTGTCCAGGTGCGTGTTTGGGGCCCCAGACTCGAGGCGGCGGTGTCCAGCTTGCCGCTGGCTGTCACACGAGCCTCCTGCCTGCGATGTGGTGACCGTGTCGAAGTATGTAATTAACACGTCTTCACCTGCATGGTCTGTGACACTCACACTG
Organism: Mormyrus lacerda; assembly: GCA_015163995.2. Lineage (NCBI taxonomy): Eukaryota > Metazoa > Chordata > Actinopteri > Osteoglossiformes > Mormyridae > Mormyrus > Mormyrus lacerda. Next base: position 4,444,456 of record JAABNX020000130.1, on the reverse strand, counting down.
AGCTGGTCAAGTTATGCGGAGAGAATTAATACCACTTCAACTGGAGCTTTGCAGTAGGAAGAGGGCAGAATATGTGGTTTTTGTGGGAGTGAAGGAGGGTGTGATTTCACCCCCATTCCCATCACTTGCCTGGTCTTCCATATCCTGTCAGGCCATTGATCTCCGATACCAGCCTGGAATGAAACGGGCGGCACCTCCAAGGCTGCTGCAGCAGCCAGCTGGCAGGGGTGGCTTCCTGCTTGTGCATATATTGGCTGTATTCGAATTCAGGGGCTGCATCCTTCTAAGGCTACGTTTGATGTCCGCATGCGTCACGGCGATGAGACACGACCGTCCCGTTTCGAAGGCTCCTTCAAACGCAGTATAGAAAATCGTGGCCACCCGTTGGACCCTTTGCAGCCCTGCATATCCCAAGATTCATCGCACAGACCTTCGAAGGTTGCAGCTTGCGAATGTTTCGTAGACTTGAATGAAGATGGCCCTGAATCCAGACGCAGCCATTGCAGAGCATTCCCCTTTGTAATACCATCCATGCAGGTTTCAATAGCGCAATCAAGCTTGGGGGGGGGGTCACTGTTTCTAAAATAACACAGATGTCTGTTCTTCTTGAGCTTCTGGGTATGCCCTGATATTACGAGGGCTGACAGTGATTTCCAGGGAGGGATGCTGCTGATTGTGAACCTGACAGTAGGCAGCAGCTGGATCCTGTTTGCTACTTTGTCCTGCTCGCCAGCCTTGGCCTAACCCCCCCCCCCCTTGCGACTGTACGCACCGCTTCGGTTTCCGCCCTTCGCCCCTCCCTGGTTGAGGATTGCCGGCCTTCTGGCTCCTTTTGCCCGACAAGCCCTTCCTCAGATGAGGCTTCCCCAAGCCGCATGAAGGACGCACTTGGAACCGCTCGAATTTCGGTGTTCCATTATTTACTACCGGAAAATCGTGTCCAATTGGAATCCATACAGATGTCTGTGTCCCGCCCAGGGAGGGAGCGGTTTTCATTCAAAAAGTGTTAAATAACCTTCATAGTGCTGCCTTAAATGTAAGGACTTATCTTTTTAATGGAAATATTTATTAGGGCCCTCCTAGGGCAGCTCAGCCCGTTAAGAGCTGTTAACAAGCACAGTCACGGCCCTGTTTCATTTCAGCCGTCTGCACCTCCTGCGCTGGGGGAGTGTGCTGGTTTCATGCTGCTTATGCGGCCAGGGCATCTTAGAGGGATCTCTAGTGTCCATATGCGGAAGCACAACAATAATGCAGGCGATAGATACCCAGAGCGCTACACTCAACTGCTACTGTATTACCATGTATGGATTTCTGTGCTAAGGGGCCTTTTTCCTGGTGTGTGTGAGAGAGAGATCAGGCCCGTCGCGACAAGGCAGGCAAACCAAGCAATTGCTTGGGGCCCCGAGATTAAGAATAAAATGCAGCGACAAACTGTGTGAGCGCCCTCCATGTACATTTTGCTTGGGGCCCCCAAATTCCTTCAAACGGCCCTGAGAGAGATGTTTATATTACAATGTGGGAACCAAATGTCCCCACAATGTGACAACCTGTTTTTTTTTTTTTTTTGGACATTGTGGGGACCATCTTGTATTTTGTTTGGTTACATTGAGTTACGGGTTATGGTTGTCCTTTGAGCGATTCGGGTTATGCCCATAGAAATGAATGGATGGGTCCCAACAAGTGTGTGTGTGTGTGTGTGTCCTGGGCGCCCCCTACAGTCATGCAGTGCCATACACTCCAACGTTGATGAAACTTTGGTCTCTCTTTCCATCAGCGCCTCTGTCCCGGCATCCGCTGCCCAGGTGGTTCAGCAGATGCTGGCAGCAACAGCCACGAATCAGGCCAAACGGGTAAGAGCTGGTTTGCCACGTCCTCCTGCTTCATCTCCTAACAGTGCCGCACCCTCATGTTCTCTGCCCCGTTCCTCATTCCAGTGTAACCTGTGTGACCTTGTTGATCATAGCCTGTCAAACAAATGTCCTCATAATTCCAAATTACTCATCTGCATATATCTTTTTTTTTTTTTGATTGTTCTTAGAACTCCGCCCCCGGTGTGAAAGTGTCTGCCTCAACAGGGGAGAGTTCGTCCAGTTCTCAGCCCATCTTTGTCTTTGGTAAGTTTGGCTGGAACTGGAGCTCTAACAACAACATGACTTATTAACTAAAAACTAGTGGCAAGCGGCTACATTGTGCGACCTTTTGAAGTCTGGATGATGATAGTGTTCGGATCTACTGGTGTGCAATGGTCAACTCTGCAAATGGTTATGAGCACTGAAAACGGTTTGTAGAGCAAAAGTTTCCCGTTCACTTTTCCACAATTTGCCACAATTTGGCCAAAATTAGCCGCAGTAAAGACTTTCCAGTGCCGCTAAGGCATGTATACCACGCAGTCTCATTCTCACAGCCCCCTGCCTTTTCATCCCGTCTGTCAGGTGGACCCCCAAAACCGGAAGCCCCTCCAGTATCTCCTGCCTCTACTTCCACCCCAGCCACCGTCTCCACCCTCATTCCCGGTGCCGAGCAGACGGGCAAGGTCTTCACTTTCTCTGCCATGTAAGTACTGTTGGTCATGCCCTCTGTGATGGTTGGCACGTGCAGATTCTCTCCAGAAATGCATAGACCTTTTACCATGTCTTGTAGATTTGGAGGACAATTTACTAGAAGATATTTTAAGTTAATTATCTTTTTTTTGCGTATTTGTTTACTATACAGGCCTGCTGGTGGATTTAATTTCTCACCCTTAAATGCAACAACATTGACATCACATGGGACTGGAGCGCCTCTAGGTACAGTATGTCTATACTGATGTGAAAACTACTCTGCTTTGGGTTAAGACCTTAAGGTTATGGAATGATGGATAAACAGGCTTGTTTTGTATTTGACAGGAAAGGATGTGAATCCATCAAACAAGTTCTCCTTCGCTCCTGGTAGTGGGAGTAAGTTGGTATTTGCTCCGGAGGCTCCGTTCAGTCTCGTCCCCAAGTCCACTTCCCCCGTTCCCGCGTCCACTGGGTCTCCCGTTGTTTTGGCCAGTGGTTCTGGGGAGCCTGCTAAGGCAGCATCCGCCTCGGCCACCTTGAAGATGGAGCCTCAGTTGCCGAAGTCTGGCTCAGCCGGGGAGACTCTGGGCAGCTTCTCGGGGCTCCGGGTGGGGCAGGGGGACGATGAGCCCAGGGAAGCCCCCAAACCCGCCGCCCCCACGTCCTTCTCATTCGGTCCGACCGAAGGTGCCCCTGGGACGTCCGTGTCTGACTTCAGCTTTGGAGGCAGCTTCCGATTGGGTAAACCGGCGGAACCAGCTGGCTCTGCGGAAGAACTTGCATCAGGGGACCTGCCTAAGACTGTCACGACCATATTTGAGGGCACCACGGTAACTACGGCAACTCCTTCCGCGGGGGTTTTCAAACCACCTGAACCAGCCCCCCCTGCTGCCACCAAGTCGGCCTTCTCTGTGACACAGCCTGAAGCGCAGGCCCCGGCATCCTCCCCCACCTCGTTCGCAGACCTCCTCGCGGCCCCTTTAGCGCCCCCTGCAGCCACGGATGCCCCCAGCACCAAACCCCCTGTGACCATTTCGGAGACCCCTGCAGTTGCGGAGATCCCGAAACCCACAGGGACCACACTGGACAGCTCTCTCGCCACACCTTTCGGGGATGTCGTCGCCACGCAGTCATCTTCCACCCAAGCTGTCGCCACGGAAACCACCATCCCTGCCACTGTACCGGAAAAGCCCTTAACTCCCCCGTCCCCGGCTCCCTCACCTGTGCCCACAGCTGCCCAGAATACCACGCCTCTTGTCACACCCCCTCAGGCAACCCAGACCCCAACAGCCGAGAGTGTCAAGGCCACAGAAAGTGCAGTCGTCGCGACACCAGTCACGGCTCCGGCCCAGCAGGGGCTTTTTAGCCAGGCCCTTGTGTCTGAGAAACCGGGCTCCATCTTCGCCCAGCCAGTGGTCGGCACGAATTCCACCACCCCAGGAGCCAGTGCTGTCGCCCCTGTCATTTCCACGGCGGCGCCGGTCACGACCCCAGCTCCCAGTCTGGGCTCCACCGCAGCCGACGCTCTCCCCACCACCGCCTCCGTGTTTGGGCAGCCGGCGAGCTCGGTCAGCACCACCACCACCACCACCACCACCACCACCTCCAGCGGCTTCGGTTCTAGTGGATTCGTCGTCGGGAACTCTGGTTTTGGGAAGCCCGTGTTCGGACAGGTGGCCGGGTTCGGTCAGCCTGCCGCCAGCACCTCCGGTGGTTTCGGGTTCGGCCAGCCGGCCTTCGGGTCGAGTCCCGGCTTTGGCCAGCCGGCCGCTCCCGCTCCGGCCTCCAGCGGCGGCGGTGGTCTCTTTGGATCGTCCGGCTCCGGAAGTGCGAGCTCCTTCTCCTTTGGGCAGATAAGTGGCGGTAACAGCAGCACGCCTGCCGGCACCGGCCTTTTCGGGCAGGGCGCGGCGCCCAACTTTGGACAGCAGAGCTCCGGGTTCGGCCAGGCATCCGTCTTTGGCAGCAGCGCCCCGACGACCACCTCCTCCGCAGGGTTTGGCTTCGGACAGCCTTCCGGTAAGTGAGCGCGTTTGTCTGTCTTTGCCTTGCTGGCTTCTGCCACTGCTTTGGGAATCTGTGAAAATGTCTCCCTCAAAACATCCATCCCCCTCCCAAAAAAAAGGGAAAATGCTGTTTTAATAATTTAGACTTTTTTGGATTTTTCGGAGTGCTTTTAGGAGTTTTTAATTGCATTGGGGCTAGCGTTGGTAGGAAATCTGTTTGCAAGCTCAGCGGTAGAACCTGAAAAGTGCTGTGAAATCAGGAAGTTCTCTTAGAAAGCCAGACTCGGATGCGTTTTCTGTGCCCCGCCGCTCAGAGATCCTCGGCGACTGCATAGTGCCCCACGTGGGTCACTCTGTGTGTGAAGTAGGTTTACCGTGATGTGCTCCCCTTAGTCACCATCGCACTCCTCTGAAGCATCACAGGCGACCCTCTGCACGGTTAGAACTCTGCAGTGGTCAGCTTTCATTTGGAAAAGGAGACTGGTGATTAGTGGCACAGCTGAACCCGGACCTGCCCCCTCCTCCCCGCCCCCCCGCGGCAGTCTGATTCACAGGCGTGTCCTGTCTTCTGCCGCATGGCAGCCCAGAACGCTTCAGCACACTGGCTTGTGACTAATAATGTATTTCTTTAGTGCTAACCTTTTTCCCGGGGGGGGGGGGGAGAGAGAGAGCCACAATCGGTAGTGGTTTCTTTACTATATTAAAAATGTGTATTAGAATGTGGTTTTAAGTGTTTGTGGTTATGGTCTGTTGCCTGCTCTTTAAACGGCCTGCTGCAGGTCGGGACACTGGCACTCTCGATTGTTTTTTCTGGTTCGACTGCTGAGGTTTACAGGTATTAAGCAGCATCACACAACTGTCGGCCGGTAGGGTCCTTGTAATCAGTTTGTTCTGAGGGTGTGGGGGGGGTGCCCCTTTTCACATAGTCTCCAAAGTGTATAGGGAGCTCAGTCTTCATAGAAGCGTCTCCATTAGCAAAGGCATTTGCAGTGTCCGTGTGACTGAATGATGGGGAATTGCCCTCGTCAGCAGCAGTGAGGTTTGTCTGGGACTTTGACATCCCCATCTTTCAGACGTGTCTAGTTTTGTTCCTGTACTGTAAATAAATGATTGTTCTTGTATTGTTTTTGGGCTGATAACATTTGACGGATTGAAGCAACCTTGTGTCATAAGGGGCTATTTGATTGATGGCGTAATATAACTAAAGAGACACTGTAGTCTTCATATATGAGAAGGGTGTCCATGTAGAGCCATCCTTCAGGAGAGTTCCAGGTTTTGGCCCAAATCTCATGCCGGAGTGTGTGTGTGAGCCGTGTCGCCCTTTCAGAGGTCGTGGGATTGACCATCAGCGGGGTCAGGGTGCCAGAGAGAAGGGTGTGGCTCATTCCTGGCATTCCCCTCTGTGGAGACCGGCCATCTGCAAGGCTGCCGCCAAAAGCAGCTGATCTGACACGGCCGCCATGCCTGAGGGCCACAGAAAAGCGGGCCAGTCCTGCGTGCCACAGCACTAATGGCCAGTGTCCAGTTTCGGAGCTAATTCTGACCACTGCTCACACAGCCTAATTTCTGGGTTTGGTACCGCCCTGACACTTGGGCAGGGCCTGGTCCACCTGTGCAGATGAATGTGTTGTGGCTCTTTCCTTCACCCCTCATCCCCAACTTTGAGGGGTGGGGAATCACACGAGTCGTCTAATTCGATTTTGAAATGCCAGGGAAAATTTTAAAGGTGCGCTATGAAATAACAGCGGAAGGAGGGGCACAATAACTGTATCACTGCACTAAGTATGCAAGGAGGGGCACATTAACTGTATCACTGCACTGAGTATGCAAGGAGGGGCACATTAACTGTATCACTGCACTGAGTATGCAAGGAGGGGCACATTAACTGTATCACTGCA
>JAABNX020000130.1:4417154-4436114 GCA_015163995.2 Mormyrus lacerda | reverse complement strand
ATATGTATATGTATATATATATGTATGTATATGTATATGTGTATGTATATATATATATGTATGTATATGTATATGTGTATATATATATATATATATATATGTATATATATATGTGTATATATATATATACACACACACACACACACACACACACACACACACACACATACACACACACACACACACACAAATGCTAATCAGTTCAGGTCTGCCAGCTCCATTGCTTCGTATCAGGAAGGAGCACTTCCCGGTTTTGGTAGGTAAGAGATCCCGCAGGATTGTGAGTGAGATGTAAATTAGCATCAGACAACTGCAAGCTTCCCTTCCTGGGCAGCGTGTGTAATATTGTGTACGCCCGTAAAATGTTTTAATTGTTTAGCGTTTATTGTCTGAGGCTTAAGGGCTCCATGTTTTGTTTTTGTTGTTTTGTTTTTTTTTTAAATTTAATAATAATCCGCCCTCGGGGCCATGCAGGGTGTGTGTGAAACAGGCTCCTCGGGCACCGCCGGGGGCTTGTATCAGGAAGCAGGATTTCTTGCTTAGTTGGATAACTTGTCGGATTTAAGATAGTCAAGGCTTAATGTAAGTGAACAGAGAGAAAAGTCCGTTTAAACTGCGATGCCTTAAATCTGACTAGTCCGGCTAAGCAAAGAAGTCTTGCATTGAGATAAAGGTTCCTTTTTTGAAAACCGCTAGCTGGACCAAGGAGTCTTGTTCCTAGTCTGCCTTCATAAGAACATATTTTTCATGGGGTCAGTTGGCACAGAGAAGGGCAGCAGAGCAATCTATGAATTACAAGCTGCAGTGTTTCACTCTCAGAAGCTGACTTTTTATTTGCAAATAAAAATTTGTAGGTGAAATGAGAGGTGGATATCATAATTGTTCATCATAATTGTTTGTGACAGTTCCAAGGGAGGGGGGAGGTGTGTATGTGGGGGGTGTTAGTCTGTGTCCTCTAGGATCCTGATACCTTTTAAGTGAGTTCTCAGTTGAGCTGTTCATTTAATCATAAAAAAAAAAAATTGCGATCTTGATTCACACCTCTACGTGATCTCCTTTCTAAAATTCAATGGTTCTTCTGCATTGTATTACATCAGCTGGATGAAAACAAGGGCTTCTGCATTTCAGTCTCAAACGTTCCATAATTCTGCATTCCCTTTAGAAGGCCCTTTCCCACCACACCAGGTACCTTACTTTTGGTACTTCGCATCTTATGCATGTGCAGTTCTTGCTTCACCTGTCATCTTCATTAAGGTCAGACTTTTTCTTAAGTTTAATTCTGTATACTGACATTATAGTGCAGGGAGTTTCTTTCCCTAAAACAATCTGTCATAGGAAAAAAAAATCACCAAGTTCTGCAATGTGAAGTATTTCTTTGAAATGATGTAGTAGATGTTTATAAATCGGGTTAAAGTTTAGCTCTACTGCTTTTGCATGAGCTGGGATTATTATTATTATTATTATTATTATTATTATTATTATTATTATTATTATATCAATATCATCATCATCCTCATTTATCGTTGTTACACATGATTTAAACACTGTGGTTGTATTATGTTGTAGAGGCAGGCTACTTGGATAACCGTTCGACAAAGAAAGCGTTCCCACCCCAAAGAACTAAAGTACCACACGGTACCCCACTGGCACGTTTGCTATGGCCGTTTTGGTTACCCTAATTGATATGCCAGTCCTGGGTCAGTCGTATGTTTGTCAGTCATGTTACGTTGTGTTTCCTTTTGCAGTTTGAGTGCAGTTTAAGAAATAAAATCGTTACAGAGAATCATGATCTCAGTTCTAAACAAAAGAATTGCGATTCACATTCTTTCTTTGTTTTGGTTTTTTTTTTTTTTTTTTTTTGTGCAGCCCTAGTCCTCAGAACATCAGTCTCCCTCCAGCTTCTCTACGATCTTTTATTTACGGCGTGGTCATTTCAGGGCACTGATTGCAGTATCTGTGACGAGCAGCTGGGGGGGGGTTGGGGTCCGGCTTCTCTGATTCTATGGTATTCCTTTCAGGTGGTTTCACATGGGGGGGTGAGGACAGCATGTCATCAGCTCTGAATTCATATAACTGTTAAAGGAACTTGCCCTTTTGATTAGGTCTGTGTTGTGATCCTTGGCTATATTTGGTTCTCCCCCCACAGCATTTGGCAGCACCTCCACGCCTTTGTTTGGCCAGCAGACCGGCAGCGGCAGTGTCTTCGGACAGGTGAGGGCCCCCCCAGCTGTCCACTTGTCGGACGGGCCGGCACCCTGCACCACTACGGAGTCCTTCCGAAGACACAAAATTTGAATCTCCCCCACCTTCCCCCGACGACAATCTGTTAAAAGTACTCTGTGTCCTGCATCCGGGACGTAGTGCTGATCACTGTCCCTGCACATTAAGTCTAGTGAGAAGGTGAAGCTGTCACAGATTCACAGGCAGTCTTTCTTGTGACTGTGTCCTTGTGCCCTGCGCTGTGTGCTAACTGCGTCTTTGTGATCTCTTGTTGATGCCGGTCTTGGCACCGGCCGACTGGTTTGGCAGCTCTGTATAGCATTAGAGACTTCAAGAAGATGTGACCTTTATTTTCTTTTCCCTTCTAACACCTTATTGGTTTATTGCTCTTTCGATTATTGGATGTGTCTGGTGCAGTTTGGTCCCTTCAGCTTCAGTTCGGGCCTTTATTTTGAAGTAGAACCTCTCCGCCCACCGTGAAATGATTATTTTTTTTTTCCCCCCTCTCTCTCTGTGCCTGTCTGTGTGTGTCTTGTGCGTGTCAGTCGGCCACGTCCGGAGGTGGCCTTTTTGGGCCTGGAGCCAGCAGCGCCGCCGGGACGACTGCAGGGTCCGGAGGCTTCTTCAGCGGCCTCGGGGGCAAGCCGAGCGAGGACGCAGCTAACAAAAACCCATTCGGGTCGACGACCACTGATTTCGGCCGATCGAATCAAGCAGGTAAGAATGGGTCCATTTAGAAAGCAATTAATGTGAGTCATACGTCCTCGTGAAGAGACCTTCACAGGTACGGTCAGGTCCCCATTAAATATTGCTCTTAAAATCCTCCACGGACAGTTTCGGGAAGGATAAAAAATGCTGCGGCCAGCCAAATACCTTGATCTTTGTGTTGATGCTGGAGGCAGAATTAAGACCTAAACATCAAGCCCAAGTCATCCCCCGCCCCCCTCCCCAAACACACGCAGAGTCACACATGCACTCGTGGGCTTTGCATTTTTAATACCCTGCATCTGGCGGTTGCGCAAGCAAAAGCGTTTGTTTGACATCCAGTCTGGTTCACAAGTTCACTCAGTCTTCTCCCTTCTGTGCCTGCTAAATGTCATTTTGGAAGCTGGTAAGACGGAGGCGCAGCGCGCGGTGAACCAGCAGCGCTGCTGGTTAGGATGTTGCAGACGTGCATAGGCAGCGCATTTCTTCTTCATGGTCTTGTGATCTTCGCGCAGAAATGAAATGACAGGGAATAGTGTTCTTTATGGCAGTAAATGGGTGTATCGCACAGGCCCTCTCTAAAATCATGGGTTCCTTAGAGAATCATAACACAGGTCTGTGAGGCTCTGAACAGAAATTTCAGGCTATGCATTGCTGACTCCGCTTCCCTGCTTGGCGCCGCCCCCCCCCCTACCTTCTCACCATCCCCCCCACGTTGCCGCGGTGTCAGTCAACAGTTTCCGTCTTCCTGGTCGTGTGGCGAGAAGTCTGTTATCTGATATCCGTAACCAAAGCGATCATACGCGTACCACTGGCCAGCTCTCTCTTCCCCCATCCTGTAGTAGATTTCGGTTTGCTTTAGCCCCCTTGCCCCAGCCTCGCATGTAAATCGGCTCTCTGTGTTGATAGTCACGCTGTTCTGCTTAATGCTTCCGGTTGCAGTTTGCATTAACAATTTAATATGTTTCTGCATAGGGGTTTTTGTGTTGTGGACTAATTCACTTCTGGTGATGTCGAGCATGCATTTAGCCCAAGTTTGGACAAGATGATCACATCTGTCTCAGGCTGGTCAGTCGTCCTTAATTCTCATTTGTTACCCTGGTCATCATGCGGCTTTGGTGTTGTTTATATCGATAGCTGCATTTGTTCCCTGCTACACGTACACGATTCCCATGAGGGTCACTCTTGTGAAATGAGTGCGGCTGTCTGGTTTGTCCCTGATGCTTAAATTTCCTCAGCAAGGTTGTTCTGACAGTTCTTTCTGGAAGCCAATGTTTGATATACAGTTTAATTTTTCTTCGGTCTCCTGTGCCAGTGTTCCTGTTCCCCACAGTGTCGTCGGGCAGATGTCTGTCAGTCCAGCACATTAACTGCTCCTCCTTAGCTGTTTTTTTTCCACTTTTATCAAATTATGATCCGCAAGTCTAGACCGAACCAGTTTGGCTGCACACAGCAGTTCCATTTGTTTAAGGATGAGTCTCAAGCTCTTTGGATTTAAAATAGTTACAACAGTTCATTTTGCAGTGCCGGTTGTAAATAATGCAGCGGCCCTGCTAGCAGTGTAATCAGTCAGTGACTGATTTGGTTTGTGTGAATCCATGCACTATACAAGGGCTTTTTTTAAAGAGCGGCCTGTAATTATGCATTCACTGGAGCCTGTTGTAGCCTGTGCTGCTGTGTAAATGGCACCAGTGCATTCTGGGAGAGGTACAGTGCTTAGGGTTGGAGCTGGGGTGATTCTTAATACCAAGAATGCAATGATCATACTTGGTGAGACTGATTTTGAACTTGCCTTCCTAGAACAAATGGCAAAATGAATCTTGGGATTGATCTTGTTGGGTGAGGATGCAATGGATGTATCCTTAATATTTGGGGAAGGGCAAGAATGACATGCAGGCATTTTTACCACCATCTGTACTTCTGTTCTTGAGCATTGAAACTGGTCTCCGGCATTGGAAGATGACATGAAACGGGTACGCGGAAACACAAGTACGCATATTGAGAAACACTCCTGGTCTCAGGGAAATATAAGGGCCCCCTCCTCATTTGCATATTTAAATGAAACTGAGTGAGATGCCCCCTCCTGACATGGGATTATGGGGTCTAGTGGCTGAAAGGTACCTCCTTTCTTCCTCCTCAGGGTCCAGTAGCCTGTTTGGGAACAGCGGGGCCAAGACCTTCGGCTTTGGCGCGTCCTCCTTCGGCGAGCAGAAGCCCGGCGGCTCGTTCAGCACGGGCAGTGGCAGCGTGGCGTCCCAGGGCTTCGGCTCCTTCGGCACCCCCAGCAAGCCGGGTACTCAGCCGGGCATGGGGTGGAAGGCGGGACGGGCGCGAGGCCTTCTGACCGGCTGGCGCAGTGTGCCAATGCCATGGGGTTCCGCTACCTCTCTAGATGTCACTGCTGATGCAACAGTAGGCAGCCTCCTGCAAGCACAGAAAAACCGTCATATCGTACCGAGACGGGAGAAATGGCCGTTTCTGCAAATATGGTTACAGCCCCGTCTCCATCCACATCAGTTAAGATACCTGTTGGAATTTCTCAGAGAGGCGGGGTTTCTGATCTCAGTGTGTGGGTTTTAATACAATACCAGTGAATAGTTTGGACATGCCAAGCTGCCTGCAAAGGAGTCACATGACCTGCCCACCTGACCTAAACACAGCGGGGTGGGTTTAGAGGAGTTTGACCAGTGTGTGACGGAAAAGTGGCCAATGAGAGCTCAGCATATATGCGGGACCTCCTTCAGGACGGCTGGACAAGCATCCCAGGAGGCCACCTCATCAAACTGGCGTAGAGGAGACAGTACGGTCAGCCAGTCCCTGGGGCACTTGGGGTTAAGGGCCCAGTGGTGGGATCACGCTGCTGATCCAGGGATTTGAACGGGATCTGAGTTCCCACCCACAGAGTCAGTGCATAACTGGATAATTCTCTTTGTTGTTTTTATCATTTTATAGTCTTTATAATTGCTCTGAAATTTAGAGAATTGTACAAAAAAACCTTCCTTAAATGTGTCCAAACGTTTATTCGCTGCCATATATCCTGCAAAGTCAAATAATATTTTCAGCGTCAGATGAGAAAGATCATGTCTCTGCTCCAACAGAAGAGTGTACTCTCTTGGTTTTTATAAGGTTATGCCTGATTTTTATTGGCGCTGTTTGGGTTAAGGGGCCGTGTGACTTGGGTGCAGCCTGTGAATTTTCTCTGGACAGACCTAAAACATCCTCTCAGATGCCGGTGTCTCTCTATCGACCCCTTGGTGTGTTATGACCACTTCTGGGCAGCTAAATTTGTGTATCCATTTCTGGCTTTTCTTCTGCATGTTCATGCTGCTTGCCTGAGCCGGAATGATTGTTTTCATTTGCTTTGAATACTTTGCCCAGTCCCCTTTGCCGTCTGCTCAGTTACCGGGAGAGTAGCGATACTACCACTAGTAGAAGTAGTAGTTACTAATGGTCACTGTCCAGAAATTAAATGTGTGCCTGATTTAGAATTTAAAGCACTCAGTTCTCTCAAAGAAGATTTATTGGGTTTTGAAGCGGCTTTACTCAAAAAGCATGTTTTCACTTGGTGAAATTCTAGCATTTATGCACTTGGTGCATTTATTCTAGCTCACTGTGGGATGAGTTATTGCAAAGCTGGTGTTGTGTGTTTGGGAGGAATTCCATTTGTGTGAAGTGATACATCGCAGCTCACAATATACAGTAAAAATTCCTTTGCTGACAGCGCTGCTCAAACTGCGTGCATCATATAGCAAGGTGTCTGTCTTGGTTTCTGAGGAAATGCCTGCGTGTGAAGAGTGGCCTTTCTGAACATAGGTGTCGGTGTCCCGCGGTGGGAAATGCGTCCCGCTGCGCCGTAGCTCAGCTCTGCGTACATGCTACCGCCGCACTGCAAAACCATGCACAGCACCAAGCATGACTTCCATTGCGACTCCCTAGCCGTTCATCTGGGCCAGACATGCCGTCCCGCGTGCTGGAAATGGCGGCGTTAGACTCACTCGACACGTTTTCCGGATTTCAGTGAATAAGGCGTGAACGCTTCTTGCTTTTTTTTTTTCTTTCTTTTTTTTTTTTGTAATCTCAGCCTCGCAAGGTCACGTGACTTTTACTAAGCGTGGGATTTGTCTGGCTTAGAAGAGATCGATCGTAATTATGTAAATAGCATCACGTGCGTGTTCATGCAGTGCTGTTCACATGTAGGGTTTTTTTAACAAGCACTCCCTTGCTCTGTTTTTAAAGCAGCGCCCCCCCCCCCCCCCAACATGGCCCCAGTCCAAGGATTGCAGTCCAATTACATTAACCTAATCAATTATTCACCGCGGTAGAGACACTGGGCCTGGCTGAAATTTCAGAGCCCATTCTTCTTGCCATGGTTCCCCACTTGACAAGGGGTTGCCTTGCCTTGCCTGCAGTTAGTTAGAAGCCCCTTGGTCCTAAAGCCCCATGATGGGAGTATTGGCTAATCATTGCTTTAGGCCTGGATTTTATTTCTTATTATGGTTTTAATAAAGCCTTCTGTGATCACCTTTCTGTTTTCTATGCTCATGTTTCAAATACCTTATAATGAGCATTAAAATGTGTTTTTTTTCTTGCTATTATACATATTTAAATGTAGCTGTACCTTTAACAGATGGTTAAGGGACCATGCAGTACATCTTATGGATTTTTATCAGAAGTTTAATTGTATCAAAGGAAATACTTAGCCAGTTGGGTGAGTTGCAGTCATGCCAGTAATACATCCTGCATTTTATGGTGTGTGTAGCTTTTGTGGTGGTCGATTGCTTCAATAAATTTTTAGTTTTTCTTTTTTCCACCATGCCCTTCGTATTCTTACTGAATGTTTGCGCGCGTCATAAAACTTAGCTTAAATCTGTTCCAGAGGGTTAAAGGCCCTTCATTTTTGTATGTTGGTATATAGTTCAGTGCTTCCACATATTTATAAGTCTGATCCCCTTTTGCCCTATTTGTGTTTTGCTGCTTAGTGATTATATTTTGGTGTAAGTGTGATTGTGTCAACCCCTGACAGTTGCATCTGCTTCCCAAAATGCTTCAAATGAGCACATGTTTTATAGGCTGCTGAGCACCTAGCAGCAGGGCCGTGCGCGCGCGTGTCCGTGTGCAGCTCCGCCGTCGGCCGCGGCCCGTTCCCTGGGTTCACCTTCCCGCCCTTCTCTTCCCTGTCAGGTGGTTTCGGCAGCGCCCCAGTTTTTGGCAGCCCGCCTGCCTTCGGGGGCTCACCGGCGTTCGGGACAGCCTCTGCGTTCGGCTCGACTCCGTCCTTCAGCAACCCCATGGGATCCCCTGGAGGCAAGGTCTTCGGAGAGGGTACAGCGGCTGCCAACGTTGGAGGATTTGGGTAAGACGCAGGGAGTCGGGGAAGGTCTGCCGAGATGTCCCAGAAAATGGTCCGGGAGTCCTTGGCATGCATCATAAGACCAGGGTGTCGACCGACTTATTTAGTGTATTTGAAAGGGAAATTTTTCGGTGAAGTGACCTTACAGCCCCAGCTCTCCCACAGCCTTCCACCTTCAGCTTTTTGCACACATGGTGGAGCAGCACTGCTGCCTTGGCGTGCATTCGCTCGCACAATGGCAGGCTTTGAAGGTCAGTCTTCAGGAGTGGATGTGGTGACTTTGATCACCTCTGACAGAGCTCCACAACACTCACTGCCCCTAGTCAGCACCTGCTTTGTATTGTAAATAGTTCTGAAGTCCTCAGAGAATGAATCTATGCTAGATTCTACAATGCGGTTGTTTACTGTGCCCAATTATAGTCGTCACACGTAAGCTGGCTTTGCTCAAAACTGCTGGATTTTCTTTAGCGTAGCGGCAACTTGGAAACATTGGGGGGGGGGGGTGTTGAATGAGGATGATGATGGAAAGCCTTCCCTGAAGAGCATAGCTATGACTTTCTGTCCAGGCCCTGCTGAGAGGCTCTGTAGCTATTTAACTTCGCAATTTCAGATTTTGTTTATTTTGTTTTGCATGCATATGTATCCCTTTTTCCTCTGAAGTTTTTTTTTTCGTTTTAAACAATATAACTAGAAACTATAGCGAATAGCGTAATTTAACTTTGCATGTCCTCAAGCAATGTGGCCCACAGGGTAATATTATGTTAAATATAAATTGAAAAACACTGGTGTAACTCTGAGTGCAATTTTAAAAAGAGAAAAGTTTGCCTCAGGATGAGTTTTACGTGGTCGCACCTTAAAGGCTATAAGTATTACTAATTAGTCAAATAAAATATTAATAAACCTCAAATTTACACCCGGTTCTCATTTATATTTGGTCCAAAAATAGTTAATGGCCATTTGTTTTTGGGTGCCTTTTTGGCACCATTAAAATTAGCAATCTTCTGGGTAATAACCCATGAGGAAACAGCTCGACTCTAACCAGTCTGCTGGAGCCTGGCAAATCGTTCTCTGTGTCGTTTTGCTTAATGCCTCAGAATTTGAGTTGCTCCCTCCTGAGCTCGCAGGGCTGGATGTTTCTTTGGGCATTCTCTCTCTCTCTCGGACCTCTAGAGCACCATTTACTCATGCTGTGCACATTTCTTTCTCTCGTCCCGTCGCACCATGACACCTGGGCTGATGCCACCGTTCTGTGCTGCGGCAGTCAAAGGATGCTGCCGCGGCAGGTTACGCCTTTGTGGTTTCCCCCTGCCCTCCCCCCAGCAGATCTGTAAGGTCTGCACTCCTGTGGCACGTTAGTCCTCAGGAAGGGATTAGGAAGAAGAACCAGCAGCCCCCCACCGTTCCCGCATCTTGGCTGACGGACACATTTGTGTCGTGTTTATTTTGCATAAACGTAGACCGTGTCAATGGGGGAGTTTTCCTCCAATAAACGGATTCTGTTTTGACGTCTTTATCCCACAGGTGGGTGACTGGCAGGCAAGCAGACCGCACACTCTTTCCATCTTTATTTTTCTCCTTTAACGTGCTCTGCGTTCGCTTCTCTCCTGAGAATATTCCGGAGGCTCGTCTTGGAGCCACATTCTCGGCTCGTCGGCATGAAAAGATGGAATCGTTTGTAATGCGCTGGTGTCAGAACTGATTTGTTGTGGATATCAGTCTGGGAACCCCCTCCCCAAGACAGAAAAATATATATAAATAGATATATACATGAGGGAGTGGCTAATTGAGATCAAGCGACAGGTATTCTTGGTCTCGTGTCAGCTGTAGTAATGTGAGATGGTTCAGTGTTTGGAATTGGAGGGGAAATGTTACACTTTTTTTATTACTCTTTTTGATGTAACGAAGCACTTTAGAAACAGGGCCGTGTGCATTTGTACCCTTGATGTGGTTGCTGTAATTATGCCGATGTGCTTCAGCAAGCATCCATCCTTGAATGTGATGTTTCGAGCTGTACATGTCGTAATATTTCTATAAAAAGCCTCTTCTGTGCAAATACCTGCTGTGTTCCGGAAATGTGATGCTTGTGATGTGGCTCCCAGCAGACTAAAACGATGTATATGATCTCTGAGTGTGCCATTATGGTGTCATTTAAAAATACTTGCAGCCGTTTCCCTGTTGAAATAATAATGTAATGATTGTGATTTGCTGTTTTTGTATGCCATTCTTCAGAGGTTGTGTTTTTGTGTTTAGGTGCAGCAGCAGAAATAATTGTGCTATACGGGGATACAAATGTGGGAATGTTTTATGCAGTTTAATACAGGAGGAGAAGAAACTAACAAACGCTCTAGAGTGTTGACTAATATCGAGGACCTTGCTTTGCCGTCCGGACGGCTTCAGTCCCATTGGAATGCAGTCGCACGGTTCTGTCCTGACCTGTGTGTAGAAAAGGCCGCCAGTTTGAAGGATGAAGATGAAAGTCTGCTTTGAGCTACACGCTGTAGGACGTCCCGTAAGGGTTCAGCGATGCTCGGCGGGGTCATGGAAGGCTTTTGATTGGTGATCATGAAACAACTCATTAATATAGCAGCATATGTAGAGGCATTATGGTTGGCAACCTGCTTCTGGAGATGGCTCCTCATGCAGACCCCCCCCCACCCCCAGCGGACTTTCTCCAAATGTAAATTCTGTGTGTAGGAAACATGATGAGCGATCGCTCCTCACGCCATATTACTCTTTAGTCTTGCCCAGCAACCCAACTTTTGTGCCACTTACACTAGGCTATGTGTCTTTGAAAACCGCTCGTTTCCGAAGGCCGCCGAACAACCATTAGCCTCCCCATTTATTCCAGCTTATGAAACTCGGTGTGTAGTTGCTGTATAGCTTTTGTTGAGGCTGGGTCACGTGGGCACTGGCTCGGTTCCGTGCGTTTCCCGCTGATGTGGAAGCGTACGTGCCTTCGTTGCCTATAGCCACCTGACTGTCTTTTGTGTCGCGTTTATTTTGCATAAGCGCCGCGCGTCTGTGGGAAGGGGTTTCCTAACTGCCTTTTGTTCTGTAATACCTCACAGCTTCGCCTCTGCCTCCACCGCCCCCACCTTTGGCAGTCTGGCCACTCAGACCACCCCATCCTTTGGGAACCTAGCTACCCAGGGTTCTGGCTTCGGGGGTCAGACCGGAGGCTTCTCCGGCTTCGGTTCCCCGGCAGGTGAGTGCCAGCTACCCACTGTCCTTTGCTGTAGCAGATAATGAATGCAAGTGCCTAGAGGCAGCATAGAAGAATGGCATACGGAATTCAAAAGACCTGTCTGTCTGTGTGTCAGAGAGATGGAGCTCGTTCTAATGACGTGCCTGTTCATACCAGTTAGTCCACCTTGTTACAGGAGAAGACGAAGTAGTGTGAGGTTTTGGGAAGGTCATCTTTCATTAATGGAGTGTTGGTTGAAAGCTGGAGATGTCTTTTACAACCTCGCTGGGCAAAATATTAGTCCAGTGTAACCTGTTGTGCGATTTGCGTACACTTGTGTTTTTAAGCGAGAGCCCGGTTGGGAATGTAGGAGGTGTGTTCTTGGCAGCGGGGCTCGTCACGTGACACGTCCATCACCTCCACCTCTTTATTGACTGCGCCTTGCGTGGCGGTTGGCGTGGAGATGGCGGCATCCCACCAGCCAGCTCCTTATTAACCCACATAGTGAGGTGGTCTGGTACTGTCGGCGAGTCTTGCGCTCCCACATGAACACTTAGTGTCCCATTTTCTCGGAAAATGGGGAAAACCTCAGCCTCATTTGCTGTTCTCGTTTAATTTTTAGTTTGGTACTGAAGTCAGTCAATGAATAATAAAAAAAAAAAAAACGCCACTTGCAGATCAATTAATGGTTAATGGTCCACAGTGGCTAATTGAGATAGCATTGTGTACTGCCAAGCTGTAACCGTGTTTACTAATTTTATTCCTATCCTGTAATCTTTCAGCGTTCACTGGCAACTTCGGATCCACCAATCAGTAAGTAGTGAGATTTTGTGTGAGAAGCATCTGACCTTGTGAGAGTGTGTGGTATGTGGTGGGGGAGGGAGGGGGTGCCTCTGTTCTCCTGCTATCGCCGCGGCTCTCGTTGTGTTGCGTCGAACGCTCGTCTCCTTCTTGTCCTTGGCTCGTCTGTCTGCTTCTTCCCGCATTCTTGCAAAGCATAGACTGACTAAACCTTGCACTGTTGTGAAGTGATTGTCTGCCGAGCTCCACGAGAAGTCTGGGTGTCATGGAGACATGCACAGATATGTGGTGCTGTATGTAATGCATTATTTACTAGATGCTGAAAGTCAGTGTAATAAAATGGATATGATGTAGGATATTGTGTAAATATATAGCTTATGCAATAAATGACACTTGGGGCTTTAAAACCAAAGCCCTGACAAGATGGTTCTGCTTCTAAACCTAGAAAGTAGGGATTTCATGTCCTCAGAGCCTCACGTACTTGCTTGTGACAACCTGCAATCACAGATAATGTTAATTTGACGTCATCTAGGCCAGACTTATCTAGAAACAATGCATGGACAGGATGTTCTGAAGACCCCTCGGGTGGAATCCATCTGTTCTGATCTGGGTTCAGATGCTGCAACCCATCATTTCCTCCTCCGCCGCTTCAGGTGCTTTGCTCGAACCCTCTTTTCTGGCATCTTCCGGTGCTCTCTCCGCTCTGCCTTGCTACCCACACCCCCCTGAGCTTCACCTTTGACCCCTATTGTCCTCCATTTTGGCTCTTCAACTACCGCCTTTGTTGCATTGCTCTATGTCTCCGGTCGGTTCTGTTTCCGGGAATGCATCTGGAATGCCAAAACAGTTCCTTCAGCAGACCTATGCATCTGTTATTCCTTCCAGAACTTCTCAAACATTCGGCGGTTGGAGGAGCTAGTTGGAGAGCCCGCAGATGGCCTTCCCCACCTGAGAGATGGCCTGCATCTCCTCTGCAATCAAGCCCACTAACATGGAGCCTGGGGCTGGCATGGGAGGGGAATGGGGGAGGGGCAGCGTGCCTGTCCTGCTAAAAACCCACAAAAGGGCTGCTTCTAAATAAAATATTTCTTTGCTGCAATTTTGTATTTCCATGCTAGTGATGGGTATCCAGGGAGCGGCGCTGCATGCATTACTGAGGGCGAAATGCGCACAGAAGTCGCATCAGGGGGACTCGACGCAGGCAGTCGTACATTTTATTACCATTTGTAGGCACTTCGCTAAATTGGCTTCAAGGCTCTCCGCTTTGCCCCGAGCTAATCTCTGTTCACCGTGCAAACCTGCTGTTACTGCCATGGGTGTGTGTTACTTTAACTCTGTGATTCTTGAGTCCGTACAGTGCTAGCATGGCTCAGCGGTGGAGGTGTGAGATTAAATCAGGCTGGCTGGCTGGCTGGGTGCGTGTGTGCGTTACGTTTTTTGCGAAGCAGAGGTCTACGTGTTTGGCTTCAGCAGTTCTCTCGGACCCCGCGGAGAATTGCGGCCTCTGCATAAAATATTGCATGTTTGGCAGGGGTGTTCATTAAGTCCTGACTTCTGTAGGTCTGCATTGCTGATATTATATATTTTTCTTTATTGGTCGGCTGATATATATTTTTTTCTCCTCAGAGTGAGGGTAAATGGAAAAGCTTAGTTTTGAAATTTTCATGCCCCAAAAAGTAAATGGCAGACATAATCAGCCTGTTCTTCGGCAAGAAGTGCTCGCTTCACCGATCGATGAAACAGCTTGGTTTGTAGCTCTGAGTGTCTGAGCTCTGCGAGGTTGGGGAGAGCGGCGCGCGCTTGCAGAAAGCTCTGCTCTGCCAGACCCCCAGAAGAACCGCAGACTTTCAGCTGGACCATCCACCTGAGAGATTGGTCCACCTTACCAGCCTGTTGGCACCATGTGGAGAGACTGTTCACCGGGTTCAAGAATATTCTGGGATGGTAGAAAAAATGCAATAAAAGTCTCATACCGATGTTTTTTTTCTAACTCATTCGATGGTGTCTCCTGTGCCTGTATACCGAACTGTACGATGTCCTCCAGAAGCTGGACATTTTATACTGGAAACTGATAAATAAACTTGTAAGATTTTCAGGCTGTTTGTTTCAATTGTGCAAAGATCTACGAAGTGCATTAACTGCTTCCTCATGTACTTAATTGCCTGTTTAACTTATTTTGCCTTCGGATGTATGTGCTGTGCTGGTCTGTGCTTTTAACATTTTTTTCCCTTTTAAATGACACTGCAAGTCATTTAAATACGGGAACTTCAGAAGAATTTTGAACACTTTCAAAAATCTGTGTCAAATTTAATGATGGTGTCAATTTTGGACAACTTGTGGACAACAGAGACAGAAAAGGAACCTTTTTGATGGCATATCACATGGGAAAGAATGTTCTAACAGCTCCTTGTGTAAACATTTGTCATATCCCGCCCCTTTTCTATAAATGTGTTTGAAAGTCATTATGGTTGATCAGGAGACCTTTTTAATGGGGCAGTAGAGTTGTGGTTCGGTGGTAAACTTATCACAGTGCCTGGTCCTTGTCTTCATCGCGTTGGTCCCTATCTCTGAAAGGAGGAATTTCCCTGGCCCTCAGACTGGACTCTGGAATGCCTTGTTAGTCACATGTGGACACTATCTTTGGATGCTGAATTCTGTCACGGGTGGGGTCTATGACAGCCTGGGGTAGAATATCTCCATTGGAGTCATTCTGTTGCCCATTGTGACAGAGCTGTTGAGGTAAAATATTTTTTAGTCCTGCTCTCAGGCTTGAGCCAGAGGGTTATTCTTGCTGGCCGTACTGACAGTCTGGTGTAGACACAAGCGCCAAGAAACCCCCAGATATTTGAACTAAATCTGAATAATTTTCATGAATAATCAAAAATCATTGCCCTTCCACCGTTTTGAACTCTAATTCTGTATGAATTTTGTTTTTTAAACCAAACATTACAGATACGCGTTTCATTGTTTTACCGTTTAAATCCTGGCCTTCCTGTTTTTTGTAAGGTAGTGCAAAGCCTTTAGTGCAGCAGTGGGTAATTTTATACAGAAGGGATATTGAGTATGCAGGTTTTCACTGCAACTCCATAATTAATTTACTAATTAGAGGATGGTTTGGCTGAAGTCTCTTCGCACTTGGGTTTGAACAGCTGACCTAAAGGTGATCCCGAAAACCTGCATGCCCTCCCCTGTTTTATTAGTTTATACACCATTTAACCAGCTGGGTGCACTGGAAGGGAGCGAAAGGGAGACAGCAGATCTCATCCAGCTCCACATCCAGGATAGCTGGCACAGGGCTCTGAGCTGAGAGCTTTCATGATTTTCAGCCTCTAGTTCTTGCTCATGGGAGTTTTACTTCCATGAATATGTTCTGAGGGCAGAAGGGAGGATGATTGGTTCTGAGAGATAACCAATCAGATTGTAGAGGAGCTGGGTTCAAGACATCTGATTGGTTGATCCCACCTTCAGTCTCTTGGACCCACCTCCTCTACAATCTGATTGGTTCAGAGAGAGAACCAATTATTCTTCCTTCTGCCCTCTGAACATTTTTGTGGAAGTAATACTCCCATGAGCTTATTTCTGATCCCCCCGCCCCTATTTGGTTCCTTTTTCCCATGTAATCGTCATACTGGGGCCAGCTGAGCATCTGTTCTAGATGAGACGTGAAAAATGAGCTGCTGCTCGCTTTGTTGGGATCCCGATACGCTGCGCTCTGGGCGCTCTCCTCTCCATTAGACCTGTTTTAGCCCCTTTTCGCTGTCTCTCTGTGTCCTCATTTCTGCTGTGGCCTGCAACTCGGCACTGATGTAATTCTCAGCCAGCCGACATCGAGGACCTTCTGGTGCGTGTGAATGGAATACAGCTTGCAGTTTCTTACTCTGGTATTCTAATCCAAACATGGCCCTGCCCTGGGTATGTTGGCTGCTCTGAAATGAGATTTGTGCCACAAGTACCTTTGAATGTAGTTAATGTAATTCAAAAATTGAAAATAATTTCAGTTTGTGTCGGTATACACAATGCAAATGTGTGGCTCCGGTTTAAGTCCTCTGAACACGTGGAGCATTTTGTGTTTCTGGACAAGTTAAGGGAGCCTTTTTTTGTTAGGAATATATGTAATGTTTTATTTGCATTGCTTGGTGAAATTTGTACCTGGTTTGACTGTAAAATTAGTTTCACTCAGCATTTGGAGAAAGTTGTGCAATTTCTTGGTTAATACGGGTGGTTGACTTTTCAGCATGTACAGTGGAATTTAAAAGCTCATTTCTGTATTTTTGCCCTCTCTCTCACCTTTCCACTGCTTTTTGCTTCTGACTTTGAAGACTATAT
Organism: Mormyrus lacerda; assembly: GCA_015163995.2. Lineage (NCBI taxonomy): Eukaryota > Metazoa > Chordata > Actinopteri > Osteoglossiformes > Mormyridae > Mormyrus > Mormyrus lacerda. The sequence goes on along the minus strand of JAABNX020000130.1, from coordinate 4,419,528 downwards.
CTGTATGCATTTGAGTTACACTGCAAGTCAAATGACTTTAAATGGGGTTACGAATTTGCATTTCATATTCGAAAATGATTTACTGGTGCTGAAATTCACATTTTATCTACTTGAAACAAAACGTATAGTCTGAACATGAAGTGTGGTATAATTGAATTTGGAAACACCCCACGGTACAGAGTCCACATTCTTAAATTAAATGCTGTAACTTTTGGCACCGAGCTCACTCTGCAGGACACTTAGTTCCACTCCAATTGGCCTGAGATCAGCTGGGTTGCATCCTCTCTAATGGATGTGAGATCACATGTCCCCGATTGCGCCCAAGAGCAGTGAAAGCAGGTGAGCTGCAACACCTACCTGTATAGGTTCCCTCTTGTCTCCGTAAAGATGCTGCATATCTGTCTGAAAAGGGGAATTGGTTACCTGTGGTGTATTACTGCAGAATCAGGCGATCGCAAGTGGGAGCTGCTTGTGAAAGAGGAAATGCTTGTTCTCCTTTCCTGCAGCGCTCTCTAATCACAGTCGGGATGTTCTCCCCTGAAGTGTGTATAGCACCAGGGTTTCCATGCTAACGTGCTGCACCTGCCTTGTTGTGCGTGACTGGTTGTCACACCTACACTGTAAGATTTTCATCTAGCCTTTTTCTTGCATCCTATGCCACCAAACTAGGTCTCTTAATCTTGCCATATAGGTGCACAGATGTTTTTAAGGATTTATTTTATGATATGGTAAACTTGGAGGGGTTGTGAATATGCAGTGTCGTGGCTAGATAGGACCTTATGGGATCTCAGTGCCACTTTGGCAGACATGGCACGCTGCGATGAGCTACTGCGCGGGTGTACATGCATGAGAGCTTTGACCTTGCAGGCACTGGTGCGGCTGCCCACGGTCAACCCAGAGACTGACCATCTGAGTAGCCGTCCGGTTTATGCAAGGTGATCTAGTGTCATCCCTCTGTTTTTCAGGTCCCTGGGGGGGTGTGGGGGGTAGCTTCATGTGGAAGCCGGTTTCCTGGCGTCGCGCCTAACCCTGGGGAAACGCGATTGGGCGTCGTGGCGCCGGCTGCGAGCTCTGACGACAGACGCTAAACCCTCCCGGGGTTTTGCAGTAATTACATGCGGATTTTTCATATTACCATGCAGCCTGATGGGCTATGGCTTGTGGCTTCAGCCCTGTGTCTCTAATCTCCTGTGTCAGGTAATTCTCGTCATCCCTGACGACGTCCCTCGTGCTGAGTGCAGGAATTAGAAAAGCCGTTTGTTGGTCTAAGCGCGCGTCTCACAAACTGACCTTTTTTTTTTTTTTTATTATTTTTTAAAGTGATGCCATCCTTGTGATTATGAGAGAACGAGTCTCAGTGGTGCACCGTAGGTAGAATGACTTCCCTCTGCAGAATCCAGAGTCAGCACATTGCTGTCTCTGCAGGTGGGTCATTTTGGAAGACCTGATAAATTTATCTGAGTTGCATCTCCTTAATTGCCCCCCAATTAAAAAAAAAATACATCTATGTTGCTATGACTCTATTTGAAATGATTGATTACAGATGGTGCCCTGCCTGCTGCCAGCATGTGAATATATCGCAGGACTAGACTCAGCTAAAGATGGTTTGTAGTGGCACTACCCTGCAGGCTGTAGGCAGCAAGTAGACAGGGTGTTGGATCTTTTAACCTTTATTGTGCCAGTTCAAATCTCATATGGAGCACTGCTGTTTTCTTAAGTAGTTTGGTAACTGCCGAATTTGTAACCTTGGCAGGTTGCCATTGTCAAGTCCATTTAAATGTTTTCATAGCTTGTGTTTTGAAAGCTGGAATGCATTTATAAGGCCAGTGCCCTAAAATGTAGTTAAAAGTGTTTATGAAAGTACTTATGTGGTTGCTAGGGATGTTGTATCCATGGCTTAGCGGTGCTAATTAGATGCGTAAGTCTTTAGGGCAATTATACACCTGGAAAATAGCAACGTTGTTTGAATTAAGGCTGTTGAAAAATACATATACAGTGGAAATGTAGGAAATGTTTATATGCAAGTGAAATATAATACTTGTCGGGGAAATTCCTGGCTGTCATTGAGTGATGGACACGTTTGAAGACCCGGCCTGTGGATGTTAAGGGTAGCCATCCTTACCTTGCCAAAATGTGTTTGTCTATCCTCTCCGGGTCAAGCTCACTTATGGCTTGAGGGGTGCCTCAGTACTTGAGGCATTGGTATGATTGATAACAGACTATCTGTGGAAGTCATACTGCAGGGCTGCGATGTACAGTACGGGTTGGTTGGTACTCCGGTAAAGTAGCTGTGGTTCAAAGGGAGAAACTTAATGAAAACCGCACCCCTCAGAGATTTAAGCATTGTACATTGTGTGACTGCCACTCTACCCCC
>JAABNX020000130.1:4390619-4405396 GCA_015163995.2 Mormyrus lacerda | reverse complement strand
ATAATATTCCTTTCACTCCATAAATAAACAGGTAAAAGTTGAATACAGAAGGTGTGACCTTGGGTGTTTGTTTCCAACATGTACATTAATCACGCAAGAATACTGTTCCCAATGAAAAGCAAGTCAGAAAATGCAAGGTTTGTTGTTTTCTTTTTCTTTTCTTTTTTTTTTTTTTGCAGTGACTTCAGCACAGTGATATCCGACCCTATTTAAAGGTAGAAAGGTTGCATTAACTTCCATTTTGAAAATCAAATTTTCCCCCATACTATTTCATGTTCTTTGAAAAGTACCATGGGTCACCATGGTCAATATTTGGGTGGGATGACCACTATGGGCTCCCCAACACTTGGTCGCCACATAAGAACCTGGGCATCGTTGGCATTGGGCTTGACCATGGCGTTGGTCGGGATGGGCTCATTCTTGCCAAGGATCTGTGGCTGTTCTTGTACGACAGGCTCCATCAGCGTGGCCCGTTGGCCCAGAGGCTTGTCCGGGTCGATCACTATGTGAAGTTGCATCCTCCAATGCACTGTCTGTAGCACCAGGGTCTCACCTGAACCCTGGTTGATGGCCACTAGCCACGTGGTGAAGCTCTGGTCCCGCCAGATGCTGCTCAGCAGCGGCAGGTTGCTGTCACTCACTGGCACACCCCAGGTCACACTCGGATAGAAGTTGTCGTTCATGCTAACCGTGAACTTTGTATCCTTCTTGGTGGGCCCCACGATGGTGCACGTTTCTGTGGTGTTGCCATACCAGGGGTAGTTCACTCCATCCGAATCGCTTATCGCCTGAATTTTTCCATCCCTTAGGTCTGGGAGCTCCCAACTTGACCTAATCAGCAAAACAGCAAAGTGAGACAGCTGATTAAGAAACATCAAGATTCTTGACAGGAAGATGGCAACCGGGTAACATCAAAGGGCTGTCCTGGATTATCTCCAGTCCTTCAGTTACCTTTGTTAAAAAAATGAAAGTTATGGTTGCACAATCAGGACAGTCATCAGGGGATCAAGTGGTAGGTGCACAGCAGTGACCTGCAATGTCCATGTCGGCCTGGTCTGACCCTGAGGAGAGGCCTGTAAGCCAACAGCAAGTTGTGGGATGTCGGCCACCACCGACAAGAACGTTTCAAAAAACAGCATTGACCGAAACAAGAGTGCATTTCAAAAACCTCTGCCTGCCTGCCTATTGATTTGCTTGCTGGAGGAAGGAGGAGAGGTGACCTTTCTCCCAGAACCTGAGCATCAGCAGAAAGCAGCTTCTGCAAAGCGTCTCGCCAGGAATGACATGATATGCGTGCGTGGATGTCTATTGGAAGGAAGATAGATTACAATCTCAGAGATAAGAAGAAGCTTGTTGTGGAACTGGGTACACTTTGAGCTCCGTATAATGTGTGTCAGTTCAGGCATGTCAATTATTGGAGCATCAGTGGTGGGATAAATAACAAGAAATGTCTTAGAGTCTAATCTCTAAGAAAGGTCTTAGTGTTCCTTAAGCTCATGACAACACAGGATCTCAGCTGCTTGGTTTTGAATATTAGCCATTAACCACTGCCACTTGATTTCATACAGGAAGGTAAGTCAGGTGAAGATTGTGATTGCCAAACTGAAGTCAAACATTCTTCAAAGATTCTGTGAAATCTCACTACCCTGAACCTGTATAAATGACCGTTTTCACTTTCGTTTAAGACCTGAGTTTTTCACCTCCCATTGGTAGTTGGTTTCCCTGGGCATCTTTCATAAGGGTAGGGATGATAGACTGGTGTCCTGGCTAAAATGTCCTACTGTGGCCCTTACCCTTCTGGCCTCCGAATCATCCCCTACATTAAATCGGTGAATCCTTAGCTACTGTGTGGTGAGCGTACTGGCTTAGAATGGCTGCTGTCATTGGCTGGGTGCTACACAGTGGTGGTGGTAGAAGTGGCTGCCCATTGATTCTGTAAAGCGCTTTGGGTGTCTTGAAAAGCGCTATATAAATGTAGCAGGATAGATCAGTGGTTCTAAACCTCCAATCAACTCAGCAGCTAAAATAATATTATAAAATAATTTACCAAAACAAAATATACTTCATATTCCAAACCAAAAGAGACTCATGGCCCAGAGATGCGAAGCCACAACTGACTTAAAATGGTTTGTCCCTGGCATGTGTTTAGAAAGCTTTACTAGACCTATATTTAAACAAGGCTGACTTCTGCTTCTTCATAGTGTTTACAGTATATTTAACCCTCAAGCCTCTGATCGGTCACATGTACCTTTACAACTCTTCAAAGCCTCACTTCAAAAACTATGACGTTTTTTTTTTCCCCATTAACACCAAACTGGTCATTTTATTTATTTGGGAGTCTTTAAATCGTCTCCTTGACATTTGTAGTTTTCAGATAATGAAATAAGAAAAGAAAACAAATAGTCTGCATGCAACTGTGCGCTTTGCTGTCGTAAAACAGACGGCTGCTTATTTGTCCATGCTGTGCGTAGCGCCCAATCCAGCTTTTACTGCTAGGGGAATCATCAGGGAGCCATTGCAAGAAATTAACAGGTATGCATTTAGGAGATGCAGCACTTGATTTCTGTACAGCGTCTAACGAGCGCTAGGAGGTGCCAAGTAATTATCTAGTAATACCACAGCACTGCATGTGGAACAAGATGCAGATCGGAAAAATACCCTATTTTTTTTAATGGAAACTTGACCTTGCATTGTTTTTGTGGTCTTGTTATACATGTTTAAGGATTCACTTCCCTGCTTCTTTTGGCACGACTGTTCTTGTCCTCACATTTGCCAAACGACACAAAAGAGTGAAAGGTGGCAGATTCACCCCTAGCACCAGGATGGGGCAAAAACAATCTCTCTGTGGGGCCTGAGATTTTATTCTTGGCTGGATACATTTTCATAGCCAGCTCCCTTACAATATATGTATGATGTTCTAGCAGTTTCTCCTGCATTTCCGTAGAGTCCCTGGAGTCATATTGTCACTGTAGAGCTTATGAAAAAGCACCAGTAGTAGCAGTAATTTAAGTTAAATAAACTGATTTTTTTTAGTGTAACTATTATTAGTTTAAAATGCTTGGGAATGGTCCAAAAACGCATCTAAAGCCAGTGATCTGCAGCTGATTAATCGTGAGAATGTTTATTTCGTAAAAATACTATATGTGGGTCACTTTCGTTTCAAATTCCGCTTCAGGACATCAGGCAGTAGCAGTGTCAGGTGGCTCTTTTGCTCATGGCTGTCTCAAAGCAAACAAACCCAAGGCTCTGTGCCCTTTCGATAATTAGTTTCAATGACTCTGGGCAGAGATGTATTTGGGAAGCACGGTGATGTTTCACTGCTTCCTGTTTCTCACGCCGCATCTGTAGACTCACCCAGATCCGTTTCCCCTGTTACCTTCGTTCTTATTATTAGTTTTTATAACTAAATCTTCGCCGGGTTTAAACTATTTAAAGCACGCTACCTTTGTTTGGGGACCCAGCAAACAGAAAAAACGATAAAGTAGATTCTAACTAAGCTCAGTGCTGTGGTTAAGTGCCATTTTCATACATTAGTCAAAAGTAGCATCTTTTTGGGTCGTAGCCATGGCAACAGAGACCACGTCCACGTATAATTGGTTTAGGAAACTGAAGGGAAACTGGCGTATTTGTTTAATGGCGCCAGGCATGTTTTGTGTACATTCTGGTGTGTGTCTTAGAAAAATATACATCCAGTGCTCCTTAACATAAGAGGGGGTGCGATCCCACCCCCCAGCTGAAGCTGCTCCCAGCAATACGGTCTTACTGGTGCTTAGATGCACACGACGTTTAGAACAATAGATCATGGCTGAGCAGCAAAACTCAAGGTCTCCGCCGGTCCCAGAAGACTTGGCAGGGATGCCGGTGACATTCCTAATGCCATCAGCAGCACTGGTCGGCTCTGCTGTTTCACAGACTTTGCTGATCAAGCTGCAATCCTGACTGGCTCAGTGTATCTGGGAGGGAAAAATTGTTTCAGGCCAGTGGCTGAACCTGATGATTTGCAGCAGTATTTCTAGGTTATTTAGAATCACGCTTTCATCTAAACTTCAAATTTCAAGAGCTAAAGCAACGTGTTTTGTTACTACAATTGTCCTTTGGCCTGTGCAGTGTCTGGCCTGCTATGATTACATAACGTGTTTGTGACAATGCATGAGGCATTTTTTATTTTATTTTTTTTAACTCATCTCAGATCCAACCTATTGATTGGCTCCAGTTTTGTGACGTGATTAATGCTATATCTCTACAGGAACCAGCTTTCTCCTGTGCACTACCAATATGTTCACCTTTCAGTCAGGCCAAAAGTTAAACAATGCTCTCCGGAGACAAGAAGTCCCTGTCTGATTCAGAAAAGCTGTTTAACTGTGAGCCTGGATTCTAGGATGGAAAGATAGTCCCGGATCTATGTTTTGTAATGACATGGTTTCCATTAAATTGCCATTCGGTCCAGCTTGCAGGTCTAGTACACCCGGGCATCTACGTCAAAACAACTCCAGAGGAGACAGGAGGGGACTTTATCACACATTATTTGTAATCTATGATGTCCAGCCCTCTGAAGTTGCAGACAGATAAAGCAATTTGGCCTGTTAAACAACATCTCTTCTGACCATGTTTTTTTAAAAAGACATTTTTGGAAAATTCACTCAGCGCATTCCCTGTTAGACAGTGGCTGTTGTCAAATTCAGTTTAGTTTCATACAGATACGCCGTTGAACTCTTGTTAATGGCAGTATATGTTAACATTTATGTTAATCATTTAGGCACTCAAATATCTCATTACATCTTTCAGCATGACCTATGATTCAGTACATCACAGGCCCGGAGCCCAGTATTATATTTGGTAGGTAACATTTCTACTCGTGGGAAGCAATTGACTTTTGTAAGTGAAGTAACTTTTTAATAAGTTGTGTGTTAGTGATTAGCTTTTTTAAAGAACTATAAAACTGAACTGTAAAATGTTATGAATTGAGTAAGTGAAATAGTGGACACTCACCACTGTTCACCTTGCACAGAAATAAAAATTAATGTAGGCAACACAAAATTACTTTTAGGCTCATTGCAACACTGGATTGGACTGGACTGGACTGATGGATGGATGGAAGGACGGAAGGAAGGAAGGAGAGAAACAGGGGTCGCTTTACTTATGATGTTCCTTGTCGATATTATTATCCATCCCTAACTGGACAACTGACCCTGCAGTCTAGTAGACTGTTGACATGCTTGAGTTAGCACCTCTGTAATGAACCAAAAATACCCCCATATCCCTTGTGTGTCTAACCAGGGAGCAAAGGGCAATTTGAGATATCAGTTGGCCTTATGATATCCAAATCTAAAATGTTTCTGAGTGTTTTCAAAATAACAAATGAGGTTTTCACACAAAGGTGTACACAATGAGCACACAAAACGAAAAATATTTCTCTGGTGGTCATTGTAGCCTTAATGAGGTATAGAAAATATTTCATGCTTTTTTGAACGTCGCAATTAAGACAATTTCAATAACAGTTGGGTGCTCAATAAATTCTACCCAAAATAAAGACCTTATCAAGATTTTTTCCCCCCGAGATTAATGTTGTAGTGCAACAAATGAAACGACAGTGCAACGTTGTCACGATTGCTGATATCACAGATACCACTAAGTATGTCTCGTATCGTCTGAAATGTGTTGTATAAATCCCTATTAGATTGCAGTTTTAATTATATTAATGACTTTACAGAAATTAATCATTTAAATAGAACATAAGTGAAGAGTATAAAGAGTACAAAAGTTGCATTGTAATATAAATACCTGCTCGTTTTTTACATGAAGTGCAAACCGTTATATTTCATCTATAAAAATAGAATAATTGTTAAATAGTAATAAACAGGCGCAAATAGCAATAATCCACACTTACATTCCCTTCGTCCCGTAGTTGTTGTAGAATTCCATGTGATTGCAGGCTTGAATCCAACCCACAGTCCAAGTCTCTTTACCAGCCACGGGCGGCACCAGCACCCGGGCTGACGCTCGAAAGTGCGGTGTCCGGTATCGCAGGACCACGCCAGAGGACTCGTCGATGCTGGTGGGATTGGAATCGATGGAAGAATTCACTTCGAGCACGATGATACTTTCGCGGAAACTCTTGGGCTTACACCTAATACTCTGGATACAGCCCATCGCATTAAATATAAATAAAATCCACAAGAAAGTCTTGCTGTCTGCAGGGGAAAGAAGCATTTAAGTTGTAATTAATGTACTTGTCTTAAAAAAATATATACACATATATATATATATATATATATATCCACACTCACACGAGATAGATCTCTTGGCAAATAGGTGATTTTTTTTAGTAGCTGTGTTTTTACAAGCTAAAGTGTGCGGTCGTTGTTGTCTTCGGAAAGGTTGTGCATCCCAGATGATTCTCTTTGTGTTTTTTCATGATTTTTCAGTTAAACGGACCGAAAGATGAACATCCGCATGCTTTCCGCTTTTCTTTACTCGCTTGTGCTGTACAACAGAAAGCTCTGATGTAAGTTTCTTTTCCGTTTCAAGTGGCTTCCTCCATCAGTTGCAGTAGGTTCTCAACCTATCATCTGACTTGCACGCAGCCTTGCAGACTCGATGCTTTTTGGGTTTATAATGTTTAACATGCACTTTGCTAACATGCACCTTGCAGCTATCTATTTTTTGTATTGCTATGAAGCAAAATTAACTTATTGTAGCGTACACATAAATAACCGAAATCCAGCGTAAGGTTTCGGCATTACACTGAGCCCTCTATCCAACTACTTTTGTTTTAATTAATAATCAACATTATATTTTAATTAACGCGCATATCATACATTCATTAACTCACGCGAGAAACGGATTATTTCACGTTTTTAGTGAACGCATGTTATTCTTCTGGCACGTAATTTACTCACTAATAATAGTTTACATGTCGTTTTAAATATATCACAATCAGACTGATGACATTTGAGCGTACTTTAAAAATGCCGTCCACCGTCCTAATGTGTTAAGCCAGCTATGAGAACCTAAACATTAAATGCACAAAAAACAAACCTTGCGCGCTTAAACAAAAACACCAGTTATATTTATATCGTTTACAACATTAAAAAAATAAGCTGTCATAACATATAATGTGGCCGACGCTATTTGAATTATAAAAAAGTTCTAAATTCCTGCATATTTAACGCTGCAACATCCACCAAACAGATGCACAGGCCTTAGCTAAATTCTTTTATGTTGGAACACTCTACTTCTTAAAAAAACAACATTAGTTAATAGCATGATCAGTAGTTTAAATTGCATCTCTCCATGAAATCCCGCTTTTAGGGTCCAACGAAAGGGCTAAACAGTGAAACAAGCAATGTACACTGGCTCTGTAAATTCTGCAGTCGCATTTGTTTGTAAATAAATAAAAGATACAGAACAGTTGTCCGCTGAATTAGGCTGAGTATAAATAGAGTAAATTTAGTTCACCAAACTATTCAGTCCAAAACGCGTGTACTAAGGGACATCACAGCAATTACGTTATCATTCCGATCCTTAAAGAAACGGTCGTCTTGTCTTCTTGCAATGAATTATAATATCCTGTCAAGCTGCCATAAACTTAAATGTATTTCACGGTACAACACTGCAATATCCAAAGGCAACCAGGTCAACTTTCCCCTTTCTGTTTGTATCTATTTCCTGCAGAAAATTAACTGAAATGAGGAGTCTGGTGTTGTTGAGAAATTTCTGGTCTGCGGTCCATATTTCCTCTTGCATCTAAGCAGTATTTCATAGATAAATGCCGAACAGTCCTTCATTCCACTGCCGGAGTCCCATCGCAGCTACAGTAGGTTCCCTCTTCTGTAAGTGTATATCGGATACTGGAGCTGCAGCTCTTTTATTCAATTAGCTTTGAAGCGACACTTCCCTTAGGTGATAGTGGTATTCTGGGAAATGTAGTTCTTGGCACATCGCTTCGAGCGTAATTGATAGTTTATTGTACATTAACCATGATTTACAAATCGTTTATCTAAAACATCTGTATTGGTAGTTGCACGTTTTAAGGTTTTATTTCCCTACCTTTGTATATCACATTTATTTCAGAATTATACATACTATATAAGCCATATACTGAGTAACTATGTAACACCAAATATAAATACATCAACGTTCTTTTTCATTTTAAAATGTTTACACTACCTTACTTAATACTACTCCGTTACAGGTTGTCCGTTTTTAATCATAGGAAAATGTGCTATTTTTAACCTATCATATTAATATATTTAAAACCCTGGCCATGAGTGCGATAATCTTATCAATATTAATATTTACTAAGATTACATGAGGAGTACCTAAACAGCGTGTTTTGCATAATGTATATTTTTTATTTAAGTTTTGATGGAGAAATGTACCTGATTTGGCAATAATGCATGGAGTAAGCGGATAAATATGTGCAATATCTACAGATATATTGTTTAACTAACGTGAGATCGAACCATTTGCCGTCGGTATCAGCATTCCCGTCTCCCGTCGTCCATTTTTCGTTTAAGCACCATGGAGAACTCCTAACCGGAGCTGAGGGCGCCAGGGGGAGGGGAAGGGGCGGAGTGGTCTGGTATTGCAGGGAAAAAGAGGAATGCGAGTAGGATATGGACACTGCTGGTTAGTGCAATTTTAAAATTCTTCAATGCTCCTGCGCTGCGATCAAAGCAAGGCAGACGACACTAATACTGCGACAGGGATCTGTGTAGGCATCAGTAAAAATAGAAATTCCTGCTGCGTTCTCCGCATGCCACGCGTAACTGGGATCGCTCCATACCAGCACCGCGTCGGGAGATCCAGGTGACAGACAGTTCGCTATAAAAACAGAATAGGGCGTTGCGATAACAACTGTTATTCATGTCAATGTCAGTACTTTGGCTAACTGAAACTGAGTAACTATAAAACGCGTGTAATAACGTAATATTAAGAGGGAAAAATCACACTGACGTCCTGGTTCTAAATCGGGAAAAATACAGTTCCCAACATGCCCCACAACGCCAAAGCGATGATGTACGAAATGGTCAAGTAGTAAAATACCCCGGCTCTTCCAGATGCCTAAAGCCTTTCAGAAGGTCGGTGGCTAAAGAAATTGACTTCATTTTCTTTTTCCCATCCTAAACACACGCTAGCTGGATTGGCCAGAGCAACTGCCAGTCACTTTACTCCATTCTGTCTCGGAGAGAAGAATTAACTGCAACGCGCGCATGCATGTCATCCTGTCTAAGTATATCTGAGTTAGGATTCGATCAGAGATTGAAGACAGATTGTCAGAACACGGCAGGTATTTCCCTAGGACTAATATCCTTACAGAGTGAAGGCGAATACTTTAACCGCAGCTGATAAACAAAGAGATAAAAGTTTTGAACAACAATGCCTGCAAATCAACACAGGTCCAGAACTAGAGATCGAAACAATATCCTCAACAGACCGGAGTTTATGTCTCTGAACCAACCGCTCAGGACGAACAGCGCGGAGATGCGCGGCTCCGCAAGGCGACCGGGTCAAGCGGCGAGGCAGCAGCAGAATCTGCAAGCCGAGCATCCCCCCCGTGAGCCGGTCGACAGCGCCAGGGAGCGCCGGGAGTCTCTGAAGCTGCCGGAGGAAGACTGCATGCAGCTCAACCCCACGTTCAAAGGCATAGCCATGAACTCTCTCTTAGCGATCGACATCTGCCTGTCCAAGCGGCTCGGCGTCTGCGCCTACACGTCCTCCTCCTGGGGAAGCGTCCGGTCCATAGTAACGCTTCTGGCGCTCACCGGGCACGGAATCACGTGGATCCTCGGGACTCTCCTCTGTCTCACTAAGAGCAACACGTTGGCGGGACAGGAGGTCCTGGTCAATCTCCTTCTGGGTAAATAAACGAGCACGCTATTTATTATAATATTGTAACATAATCGACTTTAATCGAAAACTGTACAGTGAATTATTTTGCAAAACAACTTCGGTACATCCGGACGTAGGAAGGTACCTAAAGATCTATTCACCTTGTTATAAAAGGTTTTCCAGTAATAACCTTATGAGGGCTAAAACTGTTGTATACTCTTGAGGAAAAGATTTTCACCTGAATGTCCTTAGTAAGCATATCCGATTATATTTTTACTCTTAAAAGGGGGAACGTACAAAAATGCATGAAAGTATCTGCTCAGCAAGTAAAATGGCACCAAGGAAGATATATGTTCTGGCATTTCAGTCAAAGCAAATCCAATGCATTACGATGAAAGCATGTTCATTTCTCAACAGCAGCTAAACTGGTAAAAAGCTGGCCTCAGAGATAAGCCTTAAAAAGGCCGTCTTGATTTTTTTTCTGTGTGTGGGGTGCTGCAGTCAGAGTCTCACTTTGTGAACTGCGATTCATCCTTTGTCGCGTTATTTGTGATTAGCTGGATGTATTTGGCTTTACGGAGAACGGCCAATCCTCTGGGCGCTGTGTGTTTTGCTTTATCCTCCGGCTGCACTCTGCAGCAGCGTGACTCTGAGTTACACGGTGCCCTTTTTCTCCGTGTCAAAGTCAGGCCGCTCATGCCTGCGGGGTGTTAAAGTTGGCTCTCTCTATGCAGCCGGTGTCCTGTGGTTTATTTTTGCTTCCTCCTTGTTGCCTAGCTGCAGATGATGGCGGAGAGGGTGGTCGTCGTGTTCCGCCGATTGGAGCCATAGCGACGCTGCCTAAATTGCGAAAGGCGCCGCGCGCTTAAGATTATTGCTACAGTAGTTAATGTCGAAGCACGTTATTCGTGGCAATAATTCCCGGAGTAAATGGGGGTATTTTAGGTCCTTTTCATAATGGCTGTGGAAGGATAATTCAGTATAGGTATACAATTATTAACAATCATTCTCAAGCATTTAAATTAAGCATTTAAAATGATCCCCACTGAGCACAGAGGTAGTGTGTCAGCCAAAATTTTACAACTAGAATCAAAGACCCTATACATTTGTTCATCTATACAGCTTCCATGACCGCTTCTCTAGTACAGGGTCACTGCAACTGGGGCCTAACACAGGAAGTACAGGGCATGACAACAGACACCCAAACCAATGTGTGTTGTGTAAAATGGTCATTTACAACAGAGTGTAATTGTTACCATATACGGTTAAAAACAAATTTTTATAATAGTAAAATTTATTAGTCGCTTGCAAGTATTTGCCCTGAACTGGTCTGTCCTCTGTTTTATAGGAGAGACTCCAGACTCACCCTTAATTGGATAAATAATTATGTAAGATGGATGGATGGATAGACTTGTGGTACATTGTTTATTACAGGAGCCAAATTTTATCCATCCCCCAGTATAATACATCTGCTTTTATCCATTTTCTGAAAGGTTTCAAAGTTGCCATGCAACCTATAAAGAATGACTGGTACGTATGAGATTAATTAAAATCCTGCCCAGCCTTGTCCATTTTAGGGTAGTATTTGCAGAAATAGAATATTTTTGGTAATCATTCACACTGAAATTCTAAGGCAGTCTGTCTGATCCCAAGTGGTACTCTATTGTTCTGCTTGTGTCCACACACAACCTGTGAGAACAAGGTTTCTAATATGTTGTTTGTTCTGTCATACACTCCTGGCCTGATATTTAAATCAGTACAATGTTCCCCTAGTGATTCTGTGTTCCTGGTTGGGTGTACATGCAGCTTCATTTGAGTAGGACAAGTAGTTAAGATAAAGGTATCAGTACCCACACAAATGAGTACTACTCTTTTCAGCAGTTGAAGATATGGAGCAGTAGAACTTACCCTCCCCTCCTCCGCTGGCCCCCATTTCACTTCTGGTTAATGGTGTTATGTTCAGTGAATGATTCGTTCCTGGAGAATGAGTCCTTTGCAGGAACTAAAAACTTGTGTTCACTTCCCTGCACAAATTCTTCCTTTTCGTTCCACTGAAATAAAGGTAGCTGATTATGAGAAAGACCTCGTGTGTATGTTGATTCTTCCATGTCCCACTCTCGCCAGTGTGGGGGAGCAATAAAAAAGGCCAATAGAATGTTGGGTTATATCTCTAGGTGTGTGGAGTTTAAGTCAAGGGAGGTGATGCTACATTTATATAATTCCTTGGTAAGACCCCACCTAGAATATTGCGTGCAGGTTTGGTCACCATACCTTAAGAAGGACATTGCTGCCTTAGAAAAGGTGCATCGGAGGGCTATGAGAATGATTCCTGGTCTTAGAGGAATGTCTTATGAGGAGAGGTTAGCTGAGCTGAATCTGTTTAGCCTTGAGCATAGGAGACTAAGGAGGGACATGATCCAGGTATACAAGAGTCTAACAGGTCTGGATGCTGTTCAGCCAAATGGCTACTTTAATATTAGTTTAAATACTAGAACTCGTGGCCATAGGTGGAAATTAGCGGGGTAAGATTTTAAATTGAATTTAAGAAAACACTTCTTTACACAGCCTGTAGGTAGAGTATGGAATAGTCTTCCTGCTAGTGTAGCGCAAGCTAAAACCCTGGGTTCCTTTAAATCAGAGCTGGATAAGATTTTAACAACTGTGAGCTATTAGTTAAGTTCTCCCCAAACGAGCTTGATGGGCCGAATGGCCTCCTCTCGTTTGTAAATTTATGTTTATAATTCCCCTACCTTAAACGAAAAATTGTAACATTATTATCACAATAATATTTAACTATTAGTGAAAATGAAACCAAAGTAATTAGGAGTTACTTACCAAAATACGCGTTAATGGGATGGCGATGCACCCCGAGCAGTCCCATGATTGCTGGAGGGTTTGTGTAATTTTTAAAACTGAAAAAACGTATATTACTGATGCATTTGGCAGAAGACTGTTAACACGCGCCGGTTCATATATAAGCGTAATAATGCAAAACAGGAAAAGAGGTGCATAGAAGCGCTCTTTATTGCTTTAGTTTACTGATGTGTGTCCCTGCTTTTTTTCTTCCTGTTTTTGAACTCGCAAAACCTTCATGGTAATCCAAAAGGAAATGTCGATGCTGGTGTTATAAGAGACTCCGTCTTCCGCTCTGTACGCTGTGAGCGCAAAAAGCACCGAAAAGGAATGAGGTTCAACTGGAAGTAACAGGTTGGAGATTTACGTCTTAAGTCGACCACGTAGGTGGATTTTCGTGGACGCTGCCTGCTTTTGTTTCCTAACAATAAAACACCCACCCCATAATGCACACAGCCCTTCCACGCTTGTTCGGCATCTTCCTTTCTCATGCACCCAACAACTCTGACTCCTTAAAGTCGATTCCTTTATACGCACTCCATCTTCACGTCTTGCACTTGAACTTAAAAAGACAAATTTTATCTGTAATTTATATTCAAACAGATTTTCCTTTTGCTTGGAAACAGTATCTGTAAATCAATGATGTATTAATAAAGGTGTTTATGGCTCGTGGGGCCAAGAGAGTGAATTGTAGATGAAGCATTTCTCTTTGCTCCACAAAGGCAATTCGACCTACTGGAAACCAGAAAAACAGAAGCATTATGTCAAGGGCGCAACTTTGGCTGGAACTGGGCAGGCTGAGGTCTCCACCCATTATGAGGGAAACATGATTATTGGGGGGGTGGTATTAGCTGGTTTTGATTTATTTGGGGGCCGCTACAATACCCCCCCCCCCCCCGTAATTTACGCCCATGCATTATGTACACGCCATGTCACATCTAAGACTAGCAATTAGTAACCAAACATACAGGGCTGCCAACTCTCGCACATCTGGCGTGACACTCATGCTTTCAGACGCTCACGCAAGCAATCTCACGGCAAATCTATATTATTCGATTACAAACCTAGAATTACCTACACCAGGTGCGCTGGGGTAGTTTGCAAACCTTATAGACTATTTTGGCCTGCAAGGTACTCAAACTCTTATACGTGCAGCCTGTGCAAAAGAAGTGAAAAAAAAAATTAAAACCTTATTAACCTAATTTTGAACTCAGACAAAACCATGTACAGATTATCTGAAGCATCGCTGTACATCCACTCCTTTTTCCCAGCAGTGTACATTTGCTTTTATGTAGGGAGAAAACAGGTCATTCTAGTAGTCACTTTGTCTTGCTTTTGGGAGTGACAGATTAGTACTTTGACAGGCTATTTTGTGGGTCCTCATTGGGCATTAATTGCGCACACTGAGCCCCTCAGGGACAGGTGCAGCAGGAATAATTATGCTGTAAAGATCCAGGTGAGCGGCAGATGCCCCACCAGGTGAGCGTCCATTGGTGCATTGGGGGCAGGTGGCTTCGTTCGCTGCCTTTGGCGCCGCAGGGACGCCTGCGTGGCGTCGTGCTACAGCACAGCCTCTCTTCGCTTGACCGGAGTAGACTATATCTTGACAGGTTTCCTGAGAATCTCCTTTTTGCTCTGTAGATTTAATAGTTGAGATGGATGCTTGTCAAGCTGGGGAAGGGGGTGTTTATTTGTGATTAGTCCTATATCCTGTGATATTTGCCTGCTATTCGAATACACCGGTTCCTTTTCTACCAGTACTAAATGTGTTCTGTAAAGAATGTGCTTCAATGGAGGCTGCATCTAGAACTTTCTTATTAGACGGAGCTGAAGTCAGGCCTGAGGGCCGTGTGCAGAACCCCTACCCAGCAGTCCAAGGGTTTTTCTGTTTGCTGTAGTTCTCCTGTCCTCTACCATCTTACCTTTTTCCCCCCTTTCACACTTGAAGACGCCTCTCCCTGTCACCTGGGCCGTGTGACTGTGGCCTTCTTTGGAGTTCTGGTGCTTCCCAGGGGTGTGGTCTGTGTAGGATGTTAGGGAGGAATATTACAGGAAGCCGTGCGTTTCAGCAGCCTTGGGGGGGGGGCGGG
>JAABNX020000130.1:4354179-4365223 GCA_015163995.2 Mormyrus lacerda | reverse complement strand
TTATGTTCAACTGGTTGGTTGAAACAAAATCCTGGTTTGGATTTTTACTTTCTGGACCTGAAATGTCCACCTCTGATGACCCGCCGTTCTCTCGGTGAGCGCTTATGCCGCCCCCCATTTCTTGCCATCTGATGTTTCATCTTCGAAAAGATGCCACCCTGTAATCTGTGGTTGTTAATGGTCTCCTGGTTGTGATACCATGCCCAGCCCAGCCCATGATGCATGTTTTGCGCTCCCCCCCCGTCCAGGAGCAGGTGTATAAAATGCAGCACTGGCAGCAGCCGTCAGCCCCCTTGGCACAGTCAGGCAGCACCCACCACCAGCGTGGCTTCTACCCTCCACACGTGCTGGGTTTTGACCCGCGCTGGATGATGATGCCCCCTTATGTGGATCCTCGCATGGCACAGGCAGGCTCCCCAGTGGACTTCTACCCCACCGCAGTTCACACTTCAGGTAAACTGGGTCAGTGTTGGATTAGCCATTACAAAATCTAGTTCCCATTTGGGTCTAACAAAAAATACTTCCCCTGCGTTTTGAGTCGCATAAGGTTGCCTACTATCAATGAGTAACTAATGGTGCCTTTCCACTGCCATCAAGAACTGGGCCATACTCTAGCAGAGCTGCAGCGAGACTGTTTTCCATTGTACCTGTGCTGACATGGCTCTATCTAGTAGCAGCACTGTGTGACCTTAACTGTGCTGGTTGTGTCACCATCTGAAATACTGAAATCAAAATACTGGAAGACGAAAAAGAACCCATGATCTGCGTCAATATGCATGGATTAGCAGTATTGCTCATCGCAATGTATTGATGCATTCCTGATAACTCAGAACTTAAAAATTTCTAATCTTACTTGGAAAAAGTACTATAGAATGGCTGCACCGAATGGATTCTTAATGCAGATTTAGCAGGCTGATGTTAATTCTGCTAGCGTTTGATGCTAACGTAAAACGGTGATTGTCACAGACATGCTAGCAGCAATTATCGTAAATCATGTGAACAGTAAACAAGCATCTTTTTGGCTTTACATCATTGTCACTGTTTCAAACCTGACAATGCCTTTACCGATTCGGATCGGGTATGACCTGGTTTCTGTTTGCCACTGGAAAAGTGCCATAAATCGTTTGGAAAGAGAGCCAAGTCATCATCTGTCTCCTCGTTCCACAGGAATGATGAAGCCCATCATGCAGCAGGACCATCTGAACAGCCCAGGATCTACCTCAGATGAAGGTTGTCGTTCCAGTATGCTCCAGGAGAGGCGAGCTCAAACTGCCGAGCCCTACCCCATCTGGCGCCAGGACAGTTACCCTCCTGCCCCTCCTCGCAGCTTCACTCCCCCCTACCAGAGACAGCACGAGGGCAAAGACATGAGCTGTCCTGAGAGCAGGTCTGTTGTGCAGACTTGTGTGGTGGTATGTGATTGTGACTGAGTTGAGTCAGATTTTGTAGAGAATGAATTCTAGTACAAAGAGATTCCAACAGTTTTGAACAAAGGAATTTCCTAAGCTACTGTTTTTTTTTTTCTCATTGATTGCATTTGTAATCTGTGCAATGGAAAAATTTTATTTGAAATTTGTTTGGTATACAGGAGTGAGAGAGAGGGCTCCCAGGAAGACGTGAACAGTGATAGAGGAAAGGAGTACGGTGATGTTCTGGAGGAGCCCCCCCATCTTGGCCATCGTCAAAGTCGGTGGGGGGACGTGCCTCTTGGATCCTCCCCCAGGAAGGTGTCTCATGAGGAAGCCATGCCTCCAGCTGCCCAGAAGTGGCCCCGGTCCGGGGAGTCCGACTGCCCAAAACCAGACGCCAAAGAGGTCGGTTACAACAGGCACCACAAGGATAGCATGGGATCCCGGGATGAAGACTTCAGTTGCCCAGGGAAGGACAAAACTTTCGATGCTGACCTCTGGAGAAGCGAGAGTCCAAAGAAAGAAGGAACCATTCAGTCACAATGGTCTGAGCCGGGATCCAGCAAAGGCAGTCAGGCTTCTGAGGCCAGTGGGAGAATCCTGACCCGGAGGACTGGGCCTATCAAGAAACCAGTGCTGAAGGCTCTCAAAGTAGATGACAAGGAGAATGAAAAGCCTAAACCAGAGCCGGAGGAGAAGCCTGTTCCTTACCGGCTGGAGAAGGAGGTTCTTACCAATGTATATGACCTGAAAAAGGACTCCTGCCAACCTTTTGGAAACCGATACCCCCCTGCCCCTCCCATACCCACACCAGAAGAGAAATCTCCCACTACTTCCAAACCCGAGAAGGCAAACAGCTCCACTGAGGAAGAAGGTAGCTGGGACAATGGGAAGAACCAGGCCAGGGAGAGCCAGGACTCTAGAGATCCCACAGCTCCTCGGCGCAACAACTGGATCTTCATTGATGAGGAACAGGCATTTGCTGGGGTGAGGGGAGTGAGTCGTGGGCGTGGCCGAGGCTTCAGGGAGTTTAGTTCCCGGGGTGGGGCTCGTGGGGGACGGGGAGGGAATGTCTCCAGAGGAGGCTACGGCGTCAACAGCAATGGCCAGAGGATCGGCCGGGGTGGTGGTGGCCCACGGGAGTTTGTCAAGGCTGACGATATACAAAGGGGGAAGCCACGGCGACGGAACGTGAGTGAGACTTTGAGTGAGGCTTCGGAGTATGAGGAGCTTCCCAAGCGCCCGCGCCAGAAGGGGACTGAGAACGGGGAAGTGGGATATTCTGAGCCCAGCGGTGTCAGGAAGGTTGTCGACAAGGATTCCTGGAGGTCCAACAAGGTGTACACCGATGACCAGGCTGGCAGTGGTGAGTCCCGGGACAAGGCCAAAAGTACCCGCAGCTTTGGACGTGCCCTCCCACCAAGGCTCACGAACGCTGGGTATGGCCGGGGCTTCAGCTCTCGAGAGGTTACCACCTGGAGGGGAAGAGGGGGCCAGTTTTCCGTTAGTCCCTTGCAAGAAAACGGCTATGGTTTTGGCACTGAGACCTATCCCAGAAGACCACTGGATAGAGAGCCTTCCAAATACACTCAGAAACATGGCAGTCCCTTTACAGAGAACAGAACTGAGGACCGGGGAGGTGAAGGAGACTATTATGTGGAGGCCGATAATCCAGATAACCGACCTCTGAGGCGACGTCGGCCTCCCCGGCAAGACAAACCGCCACGCTTCCGCCGCTTACGGCAGGAGAAGGAGCTTGGGTGCCAGTGGAACAGTGAGGAGCATGTTAATGGGGAGTTTGGTAGCACCTGGCCCAGCCGCCCAAAACCTGGAGAGGACCCTGGGTCTGGCCACCATCTTGGGGGTCGGGGTCGAGACCATGGAGGCCTCCAGGACCAGACTGAGGACTGGGAGTCTAGCTCTGAAAACAGTGACTTCATCGACCGCCGGGAGAAGGGTGGGGTGCCTTTGCAGGGCGATGTGGCCTCGGATTCGTTACCCAGTGACCTGGGCCCTGGAGAAAAGAGGGAGCTTTCCAAGAGGAGCTTCTCAAGCCAGCGCCCCCTGGTGGACCGACAGAACCGCAAAGGGGATCCAGTTGTCATGGAGAGTGGAAAAATGTCCCGGTCATCTGATGTCATGGCTGTATCAACCTCATCCACCAGGAGTGAAGCTTGGCAAAATGGAATGTCTCCCAACAGCAAGAGGTATTTGACTAGCCTAGGTAGCCGTTTCTCCATAATTTAGGTCTTGGTCTGCATGTAGTGGAGATCTTAAAGTATGGTTAATATACTTCCACTAAAGATGTTGAGCAACAAGGATGCTATTAAAATCTGTTATCTATTTGAGCAGAACCTCTGAGGAGAGCTCAGGGTCCATCTACAGTGTGGAGCAGCCCAGTGACGTGCCTCAGGGGATCCTCTGTGATTCTGCTGGTAAGAAAATGGAGTAGGACCTTAAGGCTGGGGTGCTGAAAGGAGATAAAGTAGAGCCAGTGTCTCCATACGAGCTGAACAGCTACCCACGTAAGTGCGGCATTGCCTAGCCAGCAGACAGATGGACCCCAGCCACAGGAACACTGCGTGTGAATTCTCTGGCTGCCATACTGTGCCAGTTCCTTCCATGGAAGAACATGAGACTGGCTTGCTTTAAATGACACGTTATGATGGCAGCTGAATATTTTAAGCACTTGGTGCTTAAATCTGGTGTTCGTAAGATGGTAATATTTAATATAGGCAGATTAACAATTATGGCCTTGCTGGGTCCTCATCCATTCCTGTGCTGCGCCAGCAGAAGGTGACACCGCAGGGGCAGTGCCCGGTCCAGAGGGTTTCTCGGAGGCGATGTCAAAGAAGCAACGTCGTCCAATGGAAGATGAGCGGAGAAAAAAAGACCAGGGGTCACCGGTGAGAAATGCAGGGTGGTGGGTTGTTGGTGAAATGGTAAATGGATTGCATTTATATAGCGCTTTTCTACTCCTACAAGCACTCGAAGCACTTTTACAATACATGCCTCACATTCACCCATCCACACACATTCATACACCGGTGGCAGAGGCTGCCATGCAAGGTGCCAACCTGCACACCGGGAGCAATCTGGGTTTCAGTGTCTTGCTCAAGGACACTAAGATGGGGTCACCAGGACTTGAACCTGCAACCCTCCGGTTGTCAAACGATAGCATTACCTCTTGCACCACCATCGCTTCATGGTGCATTTGTACAAAACTTGAGATTTCGCCTTGATGCTTAGGCTAAAAGTGAACTGTCCTGCATTAATGTGTTCGTAGGTGCCAGTGAAGAGCAGAACAATCACATCAAAGATGCCCCCACGCTTTGCGAAGAAACAGGGGAGTCTGTCTATGGAGCAGTCTGAGGAGGTGCTTTCAGCTAGCAACCTGGGCACCGACATCTGGGAGACAAACAGCTCAGGTGAGCACGTCCAACTGACAGCTGTCATAGCGATGGAGCCTTAACTGTATCAACTCTTAAAAGGCAGCAAATATAAGACCTAGTCTTGATTAACTACCTCAAGCTACAAGTGGTCACTGCAACACAAAGGTCCGTCTGCTTCACAGTTGTGGTTTTCAAAGATTTGGCCCGTTTGGCTGTATGGCTTTTTTTTTCCCCCCCCCACAGCTCTAACTGTTCAGCCATCAGGTGGCGATGCCTGGACCAAGCCAGTCTCCTACCCTAGCGGCGAGACCAACTCTGAGGTACGCAGTCCTGGTTTGTACCAGTTTCCACCCCGGGTTAAGGCCTGTGTCCTGTCACCACCATTCGTCACTCCGTCTGCGCCCTGCTACACCACCCGCTGTTTTATTCAACTGCCTTTGGATTCGTCATTTCGTCCCGCTGACCCTGGGACCGTGATAGAGTCTCTGCTGTGGACGAAGCTCAGTGTGATCGTCTGGGAAGTTCCCCATCCCCTCGCTCCTCGCTGCAAGCGTTAGCTCTTGGCTAACTGCTGCTTTCTTCTCCTGGACCTTTGTTGCCCCTGACTGGATGGTGCCTACTTTGGAGGAAGATGCCTGAGACTCAGCATAATTAAACCCCAACCTGGAGACTAAAATTTAAACAGGCAAAAATTTTAAGCAGCGTGGGATTGGATAAAACACGCAGCATTCAATCCCATCTCGACATGAAAGAAAGAGCCATCAAACCAAATTTTCCCCATATTTGCTAATTTTAATTGGAGTCTAAAACACGCTTTGTGTTGTGTGTCTATATTCTCAGGTGTTTAAGGGGAGTCAGACTGACAGTGGCATTGACCTGAGTGCTGAGTCTCAGGGTTCCTCTGCCAACTCCTCACAGAGAAGTTCCCCATATGGCACCCTCAAGTCAGTGGAAATCATCACGTCCCCCCCTCCAGATCCCAAACCCGATGGGCCCAAAGACCTGCCGCCCAATCAGATGGGACAGAAGGTGCAGTGAAAAGCAAACAAGCCATGTGTGCCCCTTAATTTAAGAACAAACCCCCCATACCAATCCTGGCCCACTTTTAAGGCACCCTCTGAGTGATGAAACCTTCTGGGCTTTTCACTGGACGGTTAGAGCTTTCTGTTGAGGCAGAGAGGGTTGGAGAGACTCTTCTTGGGTGAGGCAAGGTCGTGGTGGTACATGCCTGGTCTTCATGTTGCCTTGCATGGGACATGACTCTTGGTTGCTTCCTTCGTAGTTGTACCGAAATTGCATGTCTTTAGGGTAGTGGTCAGGTGGTTTTTTTTTTAGCTTGGCGGCTATCCTTGGTTTCTGATGCGCACTTGCAAATATGTTCCCTAAGATCATGCGCCCTGAACCACTTATGGGGAGACTTCTCGGTGACATCAAATTCTTTTCTGCAGTCTGTAGCCTCTTTGTGTTGGGTTGTGATGTAAAGGGCCAATCAGCCCTCGCCAGGCTGCCCCTTCATTTCCTGCTTCTTTGTGACCCGCATGACCCAGGATTCGGACGCCGGACCAGAGCAGAGCAAAGAGCACAAGCCCGGTCCAATAGGCAATGAGCGCTCGCTCAAGCACCGCAAAGGCTCTGAGGGCCTGGAGGGGCCCGTGGCCCCCGTGAATGGTGTTGACCTCCATGTGGATGGCGTCATCCCTGTGCCACCGATAGAATTTGGCGTCAGCGCCAAGGACGCAGACTTCAGCCTGCCCCCTGGTGCCGCCACGGTGCCTGCATCCAGCCCAGCTTCTAAGCTTCAGGACGCCCTGGCCAGCAATGTGAGTGATTGGGTGGGGGGTATATGGTGGTTGTCATGTGGGACAAAGTGTTGGCTTGGTATTTATGACGATATTTCTGAAGGGAGAAACAACATGATTTGAAGATGCATATAGCTTGTTCTGTAGGAAGTCCTTGCTCCAGTACTGATGGTTCATCTTCTCACCAGGCTGCCCTCACTCAGGCTGTACCCATGCTCCGCAGGGAGCATCTTCAGCAAGGCATTGGTCTCAACCCCATCTCCTTCCCCAGCGCGGACCTCACACTCAAGGTAGCCAGATTGTTAGTCACAAGCTAGGTGTGTGTACAGTGTGGTGTGCACAGTCAATATTGGACTGTTTACAAACCTATCGGATGACCGCTTGGTGCCTGATCAGTCTGAAATGGCTGAGCTCTTGACCTGTGCTGAACCTGTGAGTGCTCACTTGCCCTGCACTGTCCTGCAGATGGAGTCTGCACGTAAGGCCTGGGAGAACTCCCAGTCCCTGCCGGAGCAGGGCTCCCCGGTGGGGGCGGGCTCCGGCGGACAGCCAGCCTGCAGTGCCGGCTCCTCCAGTGGGGTCAGCTACAGCTCCTTTGGGGGTGTTTCCATGCCCCCTATGCCTGTGGCATCAGTGGCGCCATCCGTTTCCATGCAAGGTGACGCAAGCGCGTGGTGAAACGAACTATGGCTGACCCAGCGCATGTGACTTTGCACGACTGATCTGTTAATTCTCTGCTGCTGCAGGAAGCCATATTACCCCCTTGTATCTGGACGGACACGTGTTTCCCAGCCAGCCTCGCCTGGTGCCGCCCATGACGCAGCAGCAGAGCTACCAGCAGGTGGGCCGAGGGCAAACCGCGGGCGTGCCTGCCGGTGTCGCATAGGCCATGACGCTTCTTGCAGCCATCTCTTGTTCCCGCTTGGATCTAAAGGGGACATTTCCCTCCTCCTTGCAGGCCGCCGCTGCCCAGCAGATCCCCATCTCCCTCCACACGTCCCTCCAGGCCCAGGCCCAGATGGGGCTCCGCGGGGGCCTGCCTGTCTCCCAGTCCCAGGAGATGTTCAGCTCCATCCAGCCGTTCAGGTTGGTACCAGCACAATCAGCCCCGGGGGGGGCCTTTGAGAACCGGGGGGGTTTCAGGCTTGTGTGTCATACAAGATCATTAAATTGCTATAATCATAGAGATGTATGGAAATTTTAACTGTGCTTCTCTCTGTGCCCATTGTAAACCCTGCAGGTCCCAGGTCTACATGCACCCCAACCTTTCTCAGCCCAGCCCCATGGTGCTATCGGGCGGAGCCCCCCTGAAGGGGCCCTACTCTGCTTTTCCGGGCATGCAGCCTTCAGAGATGGTCAAGCCCCAGTCGGGCTCCCACTACCAGCCAATGAACGGTAGCCAACCCCTGGTCTACGACGGGCAGATGAACCAGGCCCCAGGCATCGGCACATCTCAGCTCCTGGACAGCCAGCTCATCCAGGTAACTGGTTTTACTTGCTTTTTATTCTAGTCCTCTGGTTACTTCACCACTGGCTGTGGACTCAGCCATGGCGGGATAGCATTGTGCTAGTAGTCTCTGACACCCTCCATCCTCAGCTCCTGATGATTTTTGCCGATTCTCTGCCCGTCTCATGCCCCCTCCCAGGTGACCATGCCCCTTCCCGGCTCCCAGCTGCGATATGGCTCTGCTCAGCAGCACCTCATCCTGCCCCAGTCCATCCAGCCGCTGCAGGGCCAGAACCTGCCCGTGGGTGCCCCCCGGAGAATGCTGCCCCCTGGCTCACAGCCTCCCGTTATAACGGGGAGTAGAGAGGTGAACTCCCCCCCCCAGCCTAAAGGCAGCTCCACCTTGGTCGTGTGATGGCGGTAAGGTGCATGCCACTGATCTCATCCTTTGCCTGTGTGCTCCCCAGACCCCCCAGATGGAGATGAAAAGCTTCCAGTTTGCAGAGAAGCCGAATCATTCTCAGGGCATGTCGGGGGGGTCTTACAGGTGAGCATTTGGTCCCGAGGGCAGCTGCCCTTTTTATTATTATTATTATTATTAGTAGTAGTATTATTATTATTAGTATTATTATTAGTTACTCCGGATTGTGTTTTTTTTTTTTCCCCTCCTCACTCCCCCCCCCTGTTTTTAATGGTCATTACATGAAAATCCTTACTCCATCCAGGCCAGGTTCTGTCAGCCCCAGTGGAAAGCCCTCTGGTCCTGGAGGTCCAGCGGCTGTGGCCCCTCTGCCAGGACACTACACTCAACAGGTACGTTGCACTCAGGCCGATTTCTTGCTTGCCTACTTTTTGTTTTAGTCCCCACCCCTATGAATAAGGATACCCCTGAGAAAAGCTTTGGGTCCAAGAGCAAAGTGAGGTGATACCCCTGGAGTAGTTTGGGTTGATGGCCTTGCTGAATGGCTCTACAGTGATATGACTAGTCTGCTGGCTACTGGATTCAAACCCATGACCTTCTGGATACTTGCTCAGATCCCTTAACTGGAGATCCACAGGTCCTTTTAGGACCCCTTCCTGAATCTTAACTCGTATCCCTTCGGAGTGCAGCTTATAGCACCTCACCCTGATTCTCTTGGCTCCATCAGATATTAAAAGTATAATGTGTACTTTTGTCAACTGCATGCAATAACCCACTACGATGAAGGAGGCATGGAAATTCTACACAAGGTCAGCTAACCCTGACCTCCTTATTTCTCAGGTCCCCCCACAAGGCAACATTGTCATGCACATGCGCCCCCCCACCACAAGCCCCTTCCCCACTCCCATCCAGCGGCCGGTCATGCAGGTCAACAAGACCATAGTCATCCGCCCTCCCTCGTACCCCAGCCCTGGACGTGAGCCGGCACCCTCTACCTCCCCTGCCACCTCTGACTCCTCCTCCAAGGGACCAGAGGATGGCATGAAGGTGAGCCACCCACTGTAAATATAGGTAATTTAACTTTTATTTTTATTGTCATTCTGTCTTGTTACCATTTTACATTACCTTATAGTACCGAAGGTATTGCCAGCAAGGTTTTCTAATGTTCTTTTGCTTTGTCGAAGACCAAGGCCCAGCGCGATGTCCGCGCAGGCGTGGCGGAGGGAAAGGGCTCGTCGGGGGGGATGCCAGGAAAGCTGCAGGAACCCTTGGCCCCCGGGGATATGAAGCCGGCACGTACAGGGGCCATCAAGCCCCAGTCTGTGAAGATGGAGGGGAAAGTGTAGCTGGGCCACGACCGGGCCCCGCTGACTCGCCACAGTAGTCACACAGAGACCACTAGAGCCCCCACCAACACCCCACCCACCCCCGCACAGCGTTCTTCAGGGGATCCCAAGGGAGGAAGTGGCTCGTCCGTTTCCAAAATCTCAAAGCCAGACACTATTATTGAACACAGCATATAAATATATTAAGGATAAGACACAGTAGTTTGGTGACACACTTTTAAAAGCAGACTTTTGGTTTCCTTTTTATTTATTATGTTCATTTCAAGAAAAAAAATAATGGATTTAATTAGGATTTACATTTCCAGCGTTGTGGGGGAAAAGTGTGGATGAGCAGACATTTGGTTTCCTTGACAAACTCCCCAGCCTCCGGACTACAGGTGCTGGACATGGCTGATGTCAAACGCTTACTGCAAGAAGCTCCTTTCTTTGTCTACTATTGAACTCTGCACCGTTTTTTTTTTTTTTTTTCTTCATTGTCGTTTTCTTCCGTTTCTGCTGGTTCTTGTGACGTTTTAACCTTTTTTTTTAAAAAAGAAAAAAAAAAAAAAATTCTGAACCATGACTTACTTTAAAGACATTTTATTCAATAAAAAAAAACCTTGAAACCTTAACTTTTGGGGACATCCATTCTATATGAACACGGTTAGAAAAGCGAATCCTGATGGATCACGGGAAGACCACCTCCAGTTTCTGTCGCCAGTGTAGTGCTTTTTGTGAGCTTACGGAGATGTGCTTAGATAACTGCAAGTGTGTTTTGTTCCACATGAGATGCCTTTTGTCGCATAAACAGGGATGCAGTTTGACATGGGTGGAGGGAGCAAACGGGAAGAAATACTGCAGTTTTTATTTTTGCTGCTTCTTTGGGGTGGATGCGGTGTTTTTTGCATGTTCTGTAACAGGGCCCCTGTTTTGTGGGTCCGTAACCTTGCTTTTCATATTTTGAGTGTAAATGTGTAAATCTGAGGTTGGATGTCACCGCTCAGCGACGCCCAGTCATGTGGCCCCGTTTTTGACAGCTGATGTAAGGAACCTTTTCTTATTTTACTTCTGCTGATGACTAACTGTATTACAGATGTATATAAGTATATGTTAGGCAATTTATATATTTACATCCCCCCCCCCATCAACCCCCAAGTATTTAGCGTGAGCCTCAATATTTAAAGGCTCAGTTTTACACTTTTTTTTTTTTTTTTTTTTTTTTTTTTTTTTTTTGTAAAAAAAAAAAAAAAA
>JAABNX020000130.1:4315429-4348013 GCA_015163995.2 Mormyrus lacerda | reverse complement strand
CACATGACTACTCTGTTATTCACCCTGATGACACATGACTACTCTGCTATTCACCCTGATGACACATGACTACTCTGATATTCACCCTGATGACACATGACTACTCTGATATTCACCCTGATGACACATGACTACTCTGCTGCTCACGGTTCCAGCCACATCATCAAGTTTACAGAGGTGGGTCTGATCAGCAGCAATGATGAAATGCATGTAGGTAAGAGACAGAGAGGCCAGCAGTGTGGTGTGTGGAGAATTACCTGGCCCTGAATGTGGAAAGGAGGCATGGAGGTCATAGTGGACATCAGGAAGTCCAGCACAGCACCCTCTCCGCTGATCGTGAATGGCCCCACTGTGTGGCGAAAGCCCCCATATTCCGTGGAGTACACAAATCGGACATCTTCTCCGGGACCAGCAACATCACCTCCCAGGCCAAGAAGGCACAGCAGCACCTACACATTGACCCTCCAACCTCTGAAATCACCCCACTTCTATCTGGAAGGTCCACCACCTTCAGGCTCTGTAGCAATTTTCCCCCCAGATTTCTCTATGGTGTTTGTCAGCCACTCCTTGTTTAGAAATACAATTTAATTTCACATGCGACATTTGCAGTTTGTGTCACTGTAACATATATAGTATGTGAAGCATTGGGCAGCTTTCTTCCTACTCTTAGTGGGGTCCTGATGTTGTGCGGCAGACTGGTCCTGCCGTGGGCCCTCCTGTTCGCAGGTTCAGGTGGACCTGCACAATTGTTCCTGCACCACAACATGGGTAGTCTCTCGCAAGCTCGCGGCTGACGAGCGTAAGCATTCGATGTCCGCAGAAGAGCCAGTCTAACTCCCTCGATGACTTCGGCATCTCCGACACGAGTCCGGTGGGTTGGCAGGAACTATGCAGGTCTAGTGCATCCTGGATGGAGCGGGGGCTGCCTTCTTCGCTCCACTGTCCCCTGCTCCTCCGCCGGCGGCTCTGGTGCAGGCTTCCGGCCAGTGGTGTGCCAGGTGCCTTTTCTTCCTGTAGCACCATCAGACGAACTTTGCATCCCTTTTCGTCTTCCTTGCGTGTTGCTGCTTCTTGGTTGCCTCGAGGTCCGCCAAGATGGAGCAGGCTTGCCAGATGATCTTGTAAAGCATCCACTTCAGTGGATTTGCTTCCGGCATCCAACGTCTGACACACACATCTAGCACCGGGCAGACTGAGGCTTCACGAGAGCAGCGAAGGACAAGGAAACTTGCTTGCCAGGAAGAACACACTCATTTATTACAGTCCTTATAAGGACTATTACAGACACCCAACTAGCACAGAACCCAAATACAACAGCGGAAACACAAGGTACGCCAAACTGTAAGGTACACACACGGTGGAAGATTTATACAAAGCTATGGACACACGAGGATTTCACATAAGACATGGGAAAACATACACGCCACAATCGGGAACACAAGTGTCCTCTGCTCAAGTCCTTTCCCTAAAGCATTCATCATGTTTTGTAGTTGTGCTGTATAGGTTAAAACCAGTATTCCTTTCACGTAATTAGAACTAAACATCCATAATGGTATATAATAACCTGTTACTACAGTATTTTTTATCTCTTGAACGCTACAAATAATTATCTTCTACACATCCATTTGCATCGTGCACAGTACAAGCAGGTCTGCAATTTGTGGAGAGGCATTTTCTGCTGATTCAGGACTGAAGCTTCGTGGGAAGGATCTCAGGCAACCAGTTGAGGTGAAATGGAATCCTCAGTCAGCTCACCAATTCCCAGACTCACTACCATTTTTTTTTTTGCCAAATATGGGGTTATCCTACTTGGTTACTCCTAGAAGACCAAGTATTTACTTAGTAACTGTAATATGAAACACCAAATGTAATTTATACACTCTGTGACATTATAACACCTAGATGTGTTTTCGTGACTTTCTGTTGAAACTTGTCTTTGTATTTGCTGGTGAGACCTGACTGCCTTTGTATTCAGTTTTGTCAAAGTGCAGCAGAATGGTGAGCAGTGTCATCTCACAGCTCTGGGACCAGGGTTCAAGTCTCCACCATGTGTAGTTTGCATGTTCTCCATGTGTTGTTGTGGGGTTTCCTTCAGGTACCCTGGTTTCCCCCCTGCCAAGTTTAACTGGAGTCACCTGTGTGTGTGCATGTGCACATGTACCCTGTAATGGCTGGTACCCCATCCTGGGTTGTTCCCTGCTTTGTACCTGTAGGCTTTGGACCACTCATGAGTCCGAACAGAACATGCAGTTACTGAAGGTGGATGGACATACAGTTCCCAGACAAATTGCTACCATTAGACTTAAGAGCTGACATTTAATACTTTCCGCCTCTCTCTTCTAGCTAAGCAGTTGTGGTTACCTTCAGTATAATTTACATAATCTTTTGCAGGTTGTGTGTGTTTGCGTCTGTGCACAGTACTTACCATTACGGTCTGGCATTCGACTATCAACACTGCAGCAATCAAGATGACCAAACCACGTTAGGCAAAAGGAGAAATGTTTATTCAATAGACTGTATTTGGAAATCGTCGACCATTCAAAAGAAGTACACAACATGTCTTGTAAAGCTGGAATATCGATGACCACATGCAGTGGGTTCTCCCTCATACACAAACAGCGACTTACCCCTTTGTCAGGCTGTGCCTTTGCTCCACAACCAAGACCAGTGTGGTCAGTGTTTGGAAAACCACTGGCACAGTTTCACTGCTAGAGCTGGACAATTGTCACTGGTGACTGACCATACAATGTCTTCCACGTAGCATCACACTGGAAAGGCTGTTCTCCTGTAATGTTTAGTCTGTAAAAATCTTATTTTGTTTAAAGCAAGTTCTGGCTTTTTTCATTAATTACATTAAATATTGTTGCTCCCATTAGAACAGTACTATTTCTGAGAGTTTCCAATGTCCATTAGCTAGACCAGGGTTTCCCAATCTGGCCCTCGGGGAGCCATAAGATAGTCCACGTTTTTGCTCCATTCCCAGCTCCCTGCCAGGGAGCATAAACATGGACTGTCTGGCTGGGAGCTCAGAGGGAGCAAAAACACGAACTGACTGTGTGTCCCTGAGGACCGGATTGGGAAACACTGAGCTAGATGCATAACGCAATTGTATATTTCCTATTGATACCAGAAAGATCAAACCTACATATCGCTTTATAGGCATCCAGTGTTTGTGTCCTTATTTGGCCTTTTATAGGGTAGCTTTTTGCACAGTACCCTTGATGGACTGTGCCTCCAACAATGACAGTTATCACCCAGTACCAGAAGAAGTGTCATCTGTTTTTAAGAAGTAAATAAAGCACCTGCTGATCAGTCGTAAGGATCGGGGAGGGAAAGAGAAAAGCGAATGGCGATGACTGATAATCCTGATTTGACGTCTGATAATCCTGATTTGACAGCTGATAATGCTGACTTGACGAATGATAGTCCTGATTTGACATCTGATAATCCTGATTTGATGGCTGATAATCCTGATTTGACATCTGATAATCCTGATTTGATGGCTGATAATGCTGATTTGATGGCTGATAATCCTGATTTGATGCAGATAAAGCTGATTTGACGCCTGACAATCCTGATTTGACGGCTAATAATCCTGATTTGACACAGATACTGCTGATTTGACGCCTGATAATCCTGATTCGACGGCTAATAATCTTGATTTGATATCTGATAATCTTGATTTGACGCCTGATAATCCTGATTTGACGGATGATAGCCCTGATTTGACGGCTGATAATGCTGATTGAATGAAATTGATGAAACCTACTCATTCAGGAGTGCATCCTCCTGTATCTGGCTAAGTATACAGTTTCAGCTCTGAAATCAGTTTCCCTTTTATCATCCATTTTGACAAATTGTTTTAAAGTGCACTGACACCATCGATGCAATTAATTAGCGTCTTCCTAGAGAGGTTGGCCTACAACCTGGAGCGAATTCCTCACAACCGAACTCCGAAAATATACACTGGGCAGACACCCCCTTTATAAACGAGCCACAGGACTTGGGAGGTCAGTGCTTATATAAAAGACGAGAGGCAGAGTGCAATTTTTGTTCTAAGCGCGACACAAAGATGATCCTCTGAACCTCAATGGCTGTGTTTAGTTCACCCTAAATGAGCAGATGGGGAGCACCGTCATGTTGGGGGGGGGTGAGTTTCACAGGTAAACAGATGGCTCCCCCCCCCACCCCTCAGCTTGGCTTCTCTGCATGTCCTGGTCCCAGAGGGTCGTGCGGAAAGAGCACATCAGACTGGGTGACACCAGCTTCTAAACACTCCGGTGGTTCTGCCAACAGAGGTGCCGGTTTTTTTTTTGTTTTTTTTTTTTGCGGCTGGTGACCACCCGTTTCAAGGCACCAGGTATTTGGAGAGGGCAGCTAAACCACAAACAAGGTAAAAAGACACGCCTACGTACCCTTTAAGCTATCGGAGTAGTACCGCTTTACCATGACAGCTAAGGCAGTTTCTCATATATCATCCTAATTCTCTCTCCTTGCTCTCATATGTAGCCATTGATTAGCATCAACTCTGTAAATCATTCATTTATATTGGTCCATTGTTAAAATAAATTATTTCTACGTTTTTATATTACCCACTCCCCAATGACCTGCATTTAACACACAGGCTATTACTGTACAACAAAGTGACATTAAGCTGCTTTTTCACCACAACCGGCTTTTCCGCCCGAAATGTGGCATCTTACAGCTCTCAGCAATAAAACCACTAGATCAACGCCAAGGAAATCGAACGAGACGTTTTGAAACACGAAGCAGATTCACACGCAGGGAAAGAAAAAAACATTAGTACAAACGGTCACTGAAAAAAATCAGCTGAGGCAAGGTTCCAGCATAATGTTCAACAGGCGGTTTCCAAGGAAACTTAAGAGTCCTCTCAGAGGGCTATAAAAGGAATCTCTTTTGGTTGGAGATTGAGAGATGATGTCAGACCCTCTTCTCCAATCACTGCACTCCTTCTTCGTCCACATATGTGGAGGGAAACCAGCCGATCTAGAAGAGAAGAAAAAAAAAAGCAGAGCAACCACTAAAAACCAATATCATGTCTGATAAATAATGAGAATAACTAATGTGATTCATCACAAGCAAACATTATTTTCACGGATGCCTATTAGTTTATTAATGAATTAAATGGTAATTAATTAGTTGTAGTTAATAGGGTAGAGAATAGGCTGAAGCAGATCATTGAAACTAGAGTCAACACAATGTTACTCAAACGAGGCTGTGTCCCTCACCCTGCCGTTCACCTCGCCTTTCCACCAGCCCTGGTCACCCCCGATCTTGCTGTAGATCTTGACAACGTCACCTTCCCTCAGAGACAGCTCCCTCATGTCACGGGCCGCAAAGTTGTACCGGGCAACCGCCGTGCTGACCACTCTCGGCGTGAACACTGTGGGCCCAAGTGGGACAGAATGGTTCTTGCACCCTGCTCGTTGCACCATGGTCCGCGGGTCACGGTTTACTGGCTAGTCGGGTCATTTAACCAGATAAAGAACCGACATGTCTAGGCAGGGGGTGGCGTAAAGAGGGGGAACTTTAGGATGATTCCAAGGGCCCCTGACTGAGAGGGGCCCTAAAAATGTTCAAACATAATTGGATTTGTCTAGGTTGAGGGTCCAAAATGATATGCTTCCATGGGGCCAAAAATCTCTAACTCTAAACACCCATGTGTCTAGGTGCAGTGAATTATGGGTTTCACCATGCTAAGCTAAGTAAATAAAACTTATTTATAAAGTGCCTTTCACAGGTTACAAGGGGCTGAACAATATGCATACACACCTGTATACAGGTAGAGGGAGTGAGGACGCATTATTTATACAGAGGAGCCAACCTTATCATTAGCCAATGATATATTTTGAATCAGTGAGTGACAGGGGAGGGGCACTCCATGGGCCAATCAGCTTTCAGCTGGGGCCCCCGTGGTTCCGCCTCTATATGCACCTCTGCTGTCCGCTAAAAGATGGGAAAATTAAGAGGTGTGGTGTAGGGTGGGTGTGAGCACAGAAGAAACGGATGAAGGAGAAATCAAAATAAAGGGCTGGAACCATGAGGGGAAAGACAAGACAGGAAAGGAGACAGAGTACCTGACCAGAAGGGAGCGGCGGTCTGAGAGGAGGAGAAGTTGAGGCCCTGAGGACTGAGGAAAGAGAAGTTGTAGGAAGCACTGGGAGCTGTGTGGGCAAACGAGTGCAGAGAGAGAGAGAGAGAGAGAGAGCGAGAGAGAGCGAGAGAGAGAAGAGGGGCGGGTTGGGGGAAAAGACAAACAGCCATTAAACAGCAGTGGCCTAATTTAGAAGCAGCTCACTACTGTGCTGTTAAGGAATGTGTGTTTCCAAAAGACCACTTTGAGCTACCATTTTATATAATGCTTAAAATCATGTTGCAATTCCTTAAATGATCCATGTAAACTGAGAGAACACACCTCTAGTCAACACGCAAGTGAGACTTGACTAGAGAGGAGCCCCTCGCAGAAGGATTGGTCCTGCTTTTTCTTTGTCTTCGGAAGACGAGAACAAAACATTCGTTCTGATCTTGTGCACCGTGATATCTGCACCGATTTTTGGTCGTGGGACGTATGTGGCAATTGTTCTGCGACTGACCCCAACTGCTGGAATGGGAACAAAGGCAGCCATGCAGCAGGTCTGATGACGAATGATCCGACTTGACCTGGGGAGCTGGCACACTATCTGAGGGTCTGGGCCTTTCGACAAGGGCCAAGAATCACAGCCAGCATTCTCTTGCCGGCAGCAGTGGTTTCGCAGATGGGGGGGGGGGGTCAGCTTCTATGGATCCCGGGATCTTCAATAGAGGAGTCATCCTATGTGACGTCCCACTTCCAAAGGTCATTTTAGTGTGGATTCTAATCGACCACTGTCACGGATTCGCGAGTGGAGGGTTGAGCAGGATGGAGGGGGGGGGGGCATACCTGGAGATCGTGCGCTGGCTCGGGATACACAGCGCTCCCGGGACTTGTAGGGGTACCGTAACGTCGTGTCTAGCAGCTTGAAGCTCTCCTTCAGAGAGTGAGTCTGATAGTACTCCACCAGCTCCTGTGAACGGGGAAACGGCGGAGCAGCACAAGCATGACCCCACCTTCAGTCTGATGGGAAATACGTCAGTGCCGGACCCCACGGATTACAAAAATAATAATAATAAAAGCAGAATGAGGGTTGTGGATAAGTCATGACTCACCAGGAGACTTTCAAACTTCTTTGCTTCAGTGATGTGGATCCAATTGTCTTTCTCTATGACTTTTATGTGCTTCACCTCATCATTGAACCTGTGCAAACAGGAATAAGGGCCATGGTCACCTTTGCTCAGTGAAAATAAGGTGATGCGGCCAACAAAAATAATAATATGAAGGGCTATACTATAACATGGTATAAGGTAAAATACAAGAAACATATAGACCTGATATAGTATGGTATAAGGTGTATGTGAATTTTTAAGTATATCTAATGGGAATACCATAAAATACAAGGTGTATATGAATGGTAACAGTGTAACAAAAGTTATAATTTCAGGTACATATGAATGGGGTACTGAATTATTATTCATGGAGGTCCAAATTCCATCAGACACAGCTTGCACCAACTTGGGGGGTGGGGAGGGAACGTGATCTGGATTATATTGTGTTTTGGTCCAGAAGTGGTACAACACAGCATAAGGTGTAAATGAACAGTGATGGTGTGATACAAGGTATACTATAGGGTACATATGAAGGCTTATAGTTTGATATGTGACATATGAAGGGCTACGGTATGCCACGGTATAGGGCCACAGTGTGCAGCCCACACCACAGGCAGCACGGGGGGGCGGCACTCACTTAATGCTGATGGCGAACCTCTCCGCTTCGGCTGTCCGCTCGCGAATCAGGTAAGTGCCACTGCTGTGGGACTTCAGCAGGTTGTCGGCCTGCTGTCGCTCCATGTTCCCTGCGAACCTGAGAGGGGAAATAACCGGGAAAGACTCCTCACAGGCTTGAACCCATAGCATGCAACAGCCAACTGACTGAAACAGCTGTAATTGTCTAAATTTACTTCATCTAAAGGAAAAACATCAGGCTTATCTGTATGAAAGATGATAGAGCTGAGAAGGATTTTAAAAAATCTATTACGACGATTTGAATTAATGACAGCGGCACTTCGGAGAACATTATCCGGTTCCGTGGCGGTCCCTCACCATGGGTAAACGTTGTAATCAGTTTCCCTGGATGACTGCCGGTTGGGAAGAGGCTGGAAAGGCTGGGGGGAGAAGAGGATACCGGTTACAGAAACACAGAGGGGTATTAAAAACAGAAGAGTGTCACACCGTGCCCTTAATCTGCAGTCGGGGAAGAGTCAGAGCAGTGTGAATGAGTCACAGCGGTGTGAATGAGTCACAGCAAGGCAGACATGACTCGTCGTGGTTCGGTGAAGCCAGTTCTGCACAGAATGAAGCAACCTGTCGGCTTACCTTTGGATCGAGACACGGCTTCACAAAGGAGCTGGGAAAGAGGCCGCTCTTCTGGTTCTGAATCAGTCTTCCCTGGGAATTAGATGCTTAATTTTAGAAAGGCTATTAAAAAGAGTTGAGTGCACTCATTTTTTTTTTTTTTACAGTAGAAACATGTCACAGCCTTCTGAAAGCATTTATACCGGCAGCCTTGAATGAGCTGTGAGAGACGCGAGTGCGTGTGGGAATTAAGGCGAGCCGGTGACTCTACCTCCCACCACGAGGTATCGGGGTCACCCTTCAGCAGCTCGATGACATCACCCGACTGGAAAGACAGCGGCAACTTTCCTGGAGGGGCGGGAATCCCATGGTAATTCCGAACCGCCACCATCTTTGGACCTTGACACAAAAATGGGAAAGAAGTATGCCTTTTTTATGAAGGTAATTTGTATCCAACAAGAGAAATTGTGAAAGTATTCCACAAAAATCACAATTTAGCCAAAATTAACAGAAAATTATGCAATACAAGTGCAATAGAAGAGAGGTCCTTGTGATATTTTTACATTTTGAGTAATATTTATTTTGGACTCATTTTGCACCCATCCTATTCAGGGACTGGGTTTTGGGTCTGGAAGCTGAAGCAAGACAGGCATACAGCCTGGATGGGATGCCAGTCCAGATGACGGGGGGGCGGGGGGACATGCAAACACGCCAGTTTTACCCACTTAGCCAGTGCACCACCCATGATTTGATTATTTGAGCAGTTTTTCCATTTCTATTCAAACATTAAATTTCTATTTCAACCACCAGATGGCAGTAAAGAACCATATTCACTCTCGTACAGTATTCGACTCACTGATTGCCATTGACAAAGATGTTTGGTAAATATTAGCATCATTGGTAGTGATTATATGGATCACATTTAATTACTACACAAAAAGTGCTAGAAATATTGAACGACTTTACACAGCGAGCGGCATAGCTATTTACCTGATGCCAGTGGTCCAGGTTCCTGCAAAATAAAAACTTTCCATTTAAGGTATTATTTTATAAGACCAATTCAGTCAGAGATTTTATGCAACAACTCACATATTTCATAATTGCTTTGCTTCCATTTCAAAAACATAAATATGATTTTATTACCAAACAGGTATCATAGGCCAACTAGGAAACTGGTTAATGATTAAGGTAGCACACTCACCGAATCATGAGGATCTGAAAATGAGAATCAAGAGCAATGGTATTGTTGGTAAGCAAGGCTTGGAAAAACATCAGAAGAGTTCATAACTCAAAGAGTGTATTTGGTGCATGACTTACTAATTCTACAGATGGTGATGACCTCCAGACACTCCTTGTGAGCACCAGTCCCGCACCTGGAACAGTAGTACCCCTGGTAGAAGATACCCCTGTGAAACCAGTAGCAGAACTGGTCAGCCATGACCGGCGCACTGTGGAGGATCCAGACGAAAGCCTAACCATGCAAATAATGATTCACCATGCAAACCTGATCAAGTTTAATTATTTGCTTGGAACAGTGACTAATACGTGGTCTTGGTGAGCAGGGTTTAAGTGGAAATGCATGCCAGTGTAATAGCAGGCACCTTAGCAGCATCTTGCAGGCTCTGCAGTTGGTGTTCTTCTCAAACGTGTGCATCTGGAAGTTGTGCTGGTTGGCGGTTGCTCGTTCTGGCTTTATGTTGGATCTGTCGAAATAGTGCAGACAGAGGACAAGATCCTCCTCGATAATCCTTTGTCTGATGCAGGATCAGTGTGTGCGTGTGTGTGTGTGTGTGTGTGTGGCGGGGGGCGACGGGGTAGGGGTGTCGCCTGGGACATGTTCCTCTCCTTACTCACATTGCCATCTCAAACTGCTCCATCCACTTCCTCTTGGTGTCCTCCGTTTTACAGAAGAACTGGAAGCCTTGTTTCCCCTGCAGGTGGATCAGGTAGAACCCGTAGGACCACTGAAGCATGAGGAGAGAGCAAGTGGTGCAGGGAAGGGGTAGGGACATGAGCACAGGCTATATCCATAATGAAGTACAGGAGGCGACAACAGGCTGGTGCTTAAACGACCTCATGAGAAGCCATTGATTTTTGAATAAGTTTTGCATCAGCTTACCATCTTTCCACTTGACTGTTAAGCATGCAGAACGAAAAGGAGAGAGAGAGACCCAGTTACACATGCATGTTACGATAGAGAATGGGCAAGTCGAGGAAAATATGCAGGGGAAAGCGGCTTTCTACAGTACCAAAGCTCTTTATTGTGTTAACATCACCGCAGAAAGACTATCATAAAAATCACATCAGACTTATTTGACACTTTCTCATGCATTTTTCAACATGTCAGTACAGCAAGTTTAGGACATAAAATGAATTTCATGGGAAGCTTGAGGTTGAAATCATTTGCTGCTTGTCAACAACTCCACCTTCTTCATGTCTCTGTTGTTCATGGGGTCGTCGGACATTTTGTACGACTGCAGCTCGATGATCTCCTTCAGCTCGTAGCTGTACCCTCGTCGCTTGCAGACGATGACCACTTTATCGAACAGGAAAATATACCTTGAAGAGGAAAGAAACAGTGGTAGTTAGCTTTATTTTGGGCAAAGCTGAACCTTCATTTTTTGAATATCAAGCTGATTGTGAGATATTTTTCTAGCAAGCAGAGTTAAGGAGGATACGATATCTCACCACAGCCCCTGCAAGGGATAACAGCTTCAAACACACATGTCTGTGTTGGAAGTCTGTCGACCCACAGGTGATCCATCTACCTGTCCATCTACTACACAAGACACCCCCAACATATCAAGACCCATCACTGCTTGAGTCTTTCTGCAAACTGGTTGGTATGGAGTTTCACAGCAAAAACAACACCGACCTAGGAATGTGCAGTGGAAACACCAGAAAATCCAAAGAAAAAAAATCTTCACATTCTACTCGGGGATGCTGAGAAAATTTTTGCGATGCTTCACATTCCCTTCTTGACCCCCTTTTGATGGCCAAGCGCCTACTGACCTATCTTGCTTGGTTCGGTTCACCACGGAGCAGACCTTCAGCTCCCCATCTATCTTCGGTCTTCCGTACTCCTCCAGTTTCACTTGCTGTGCAGGCAGAGAGACATGTACTGAGTTCCCTGCAACCGTGGGCAGGAAGCATGAAATCTTGACCCAGAAACTCAGAACCGTAAAACACAGCACATTAAGCCAAAGGACTGTTTTAACCGAGACTGGGAGCTGGTATCTCTTTCAAACTAAAACAGTGATGCTCTTCATACAATTTAATGAAAGCAGAGAGGAGCTTTGGAAATGTTGCCAGCTAATCTCTAAAATGCTGACATGGAACAGAGGACAACAATAACTTGCGTGAGCAAACAAAAATAGCCTAGTAAGTCTCCTTTAATTGCTGACGCACTGCAAGTAGACACATTTTGGGCTGGGGAATAATTTTCTGCCAGTGGACTAAAAGGTACTGATAGCTTCCCCCACGCACCTCCCAGCCCAAAATGAAGACATCGACAGAAGGTTAATTTGCAAAGAGCTAGGGGTTCCATCTGCATCTGTAAAATGATTTGCATATTTTTATGCCTGCTGTCTCGCTTATAAGCTGTACAGTCGACAGGAACCAGAGAAACGATTTTCAGGCCTGTAGTGTGTTGTGTTTTTGCGCAGGGCACCATACTTACTAAATTTTCTATGGAACTCTGAAATTCACTGATCTTCTTCAAAGTCTCATTGTCCCTTTTCACCTCGTTTATGTACATGGCCAGGTCCTACAAACAGGAAGCACCATAACAATGGCCTTATGAATAGCCCTCTAAACCAAAGTAACATCTTGCAGTTTATGTTCTTACATCAGCAGCAGCAGGGGATGCACAGTTTGGAATTCGAGACCGACAGCATCGGGGTGAAAGGGTCAGTGTCCTGACTGCTCGTCATTCTGTCGACACGACGGGAGAGCTCGGCTCCAGCTGCTGGGGAGATCAAGCCCAGACCCACCTGCATGGCCTCCAGTGCCTCCTTCAACTGCTGCCGCTCCGGCCTGTCCGCAGAGTGACTCAACAGCTCCTGAGGTGGGGGGAGAAGGGGTGTTTCTTAAGACTCGTACTTCACTGTACTTGTGTTCTCACGTACCCGTCTTATGTCGTCTTCCGTGTCCGAAGACCAGTTCCAATGCTCAAGAACAGAAGCACAAAGGACGGTAAAAATCCATGGATATTGTTCTTGCCTCGCTCAGGATATCGCGGATACATCAGCTGCATCATTGCCAGAATGAGACCAATCTCACGATTCATTGAGTTTGCTCTTGTAAGGCAAGTTAGCAAGACCAGTCTTGCCAAGACCACAAGTATGATCCTTGCGTTCTTGGTATTGAGAAACACCCAGAGTTTCCCAGTTATGCAGAAACATCATCGGCCTTCCACGTTTTACTGTAACATTTACAACCGATACAAGACATCACATGCCCGTGACTGCCTGGCATGCAGGCCTTGTGGATTTGGTCTTCGCTCTGAAGGAAATCCTACCGTTAACAGGAAAGCTTCATCTTCGACTACCCCCCCATCATACACACACACACAGACACACACACACACACACAGGATATAAAAAAACTAACAACATGGATGGTGTAATGCTAAGAACTGCCAAAACTGTTTTGTTTTGTATTTGAGTTCTCCAAATAAAATGCACTTTACTGAGTTTGATTACAGGCATCAGAGGTTGTGGTTGTGAATTTTCCGTCAAAAAAAAAAAAAACCTCCTAAAGCACTGCATCGTTAGACAAAAGTTCCAGATAAAGGGATCCTTTTAAAAACACTTGGTTTCGAAAGTGTGTAAATTCACAGGAAACATGACGATATGAGATAAAGCCATGTGCATTTCCTCTTCCTCCCCTTCCTATGTTTGAAAAATGAGCAGGTCTGTGTCCAAGCACTGATGTGTCCATGGCTATTGTTTCGTCTGCATACCCTTGATGAAGATAACATGCCCCACGCTGCCTAGCCTTTAATATCTGTGACGCTGGTTAGGCGTTCTGAGTTCCGTGAAGCGTGGAGCTCACTGTACCAGACACTTCCGGGCTCCGTGCCGAGATCGTCGCTGCGATGGGTCCAGTGCCAATCCCCCCTTCCCCAACCCCACTTCACCTTCCCGACAGTCAGATTCCCTGAGCCATGATGCATCCATCCTGGTAGGGGGGGGGAAGGGCCATGCACCAGGACAAACAAAATATAACACACTGAGCACAATTAAACAATAGCTGTTTACGGACAGTTGTTCGGAGCAGACTGTCTGGGCCGGATCTCCAGTCGATCATAGCTCTGCCTCACCACATCCGTGGGCTACCGTCCATAAATCATTGAGGAATTTCATAAATCAGTCATGCTGTCGTGTATCATGCTGTGTACAAGCTCATTTAATGCATGACTGCCGTTAAAGGGATTCCGTGAGTAACCAACCCGCGATTGCCTAACGAAGCGAAATGCGCCGCGTGTTTGATCTGCGTTTGGTAAACATGGCTGTGCAGTTTGGGGGGGAAATGCTGCGTGACTGCAAAATGAGAGTGACACAAGTGGGATTAATGTCATACAAAAACACTCTCTGGTGAGCTATACCAATATTGATATTAATAAGTGCTTTGTTTTTGGAATGAGGATTGGAGGCCAGAAAGACACACAGATGTTTTACTTGCTCAGGATTTTACTGCAGTGTTCTGCTGTGCTTGGCAGCTGCGGTGCTGCACTGGTGGCAGCTTGAGGTGTGACGTATGCGAGGCTCTGGTTGGTAGGATTACCTTCAGCAGGAGGTGGTACTTGAGAACCCTCTGCATGGGCACCACCAGCAGATCTTGCAGCTTGAATTTCCCTTCCTGAACCTTCATAGTGCATTCCTACAACACCAGAAAGACGTTCTTGGTTGTTCCTTCACTTTCACAATGCATTTGAACGATGGTCCTTTGTGGCACTGCTTCACAGTGAATCCCTGCATAACTGAAAAGTCATCTGTACCACTCCTTCACAGTGCATTCCTACATGAGTAACAGATACTTTATACCACTCATTCACAGTACATTCTGACATGATCAACAGATCCATTTACCACTCCTTCACAATGCATTCCTATATGGCTAAAAAGTAATTTATAACTCTCCTTCACGGTATACTCCCATGTGACTCACACATCATTTTTACCGATCCTTCACAGTACATTCCTATATGAATGACAGGTCATCTGCACCACTCCTTCACAGGTGTATTTCCAAGTGACTGAAAGGTCATTTTTACAGCTCCTTCACAGAACATCCTCACTCTTTTCAAATTATTACCTCACCTTCAGTGCATGTCAAAACCAGCCATTAATCCCCAGTCCTTGTTCACAAAACAACAAGTTTCCTAATGCTCCAGAAAGAACAGTAATCATATTAACAGCCACTGTGCTGAGTAGCAATTTGATTATCTTTAGCCACGATAATCAGCATTGATGTCTTTGTCCTGAAGGAATAATTCTGATTTTAATCTAGTTTAATCCAGTTTAAAATTAAACGCTTCTGTTGTGTGGATAGCGATGTCTGCTTTCCGCATCTCCAATAAACAGATAATCATCTTAATTTGTTAACGGATCCGGGTGGCGTGAGCTCCAGCAACTGGCTTGTAATCTTCTCTAAACCGTGACAAGTGTCAGAGCCTCCAATCAGCTCAGCTCAGCTGAGTGTGATGAGGGGGACGGGCCGGTTCATCGAGAGCATAGTTCACCTGAACTATCACCAAGAAAAAGCACACAACATCCCACCCCCTCGAAAGCTCCTGGGGTACTTGGGTAATGTGCCAGCAATGTCAGTTCTGATCTGAATCAGCGAGCCAATCCAGTTTACCCTGCCAGATGGGGCTCCCCCTTTGAGGAAGATGAGTAGGCGGCCCAAAAGCTACCGTGTGCCACCTACCCGCTGCTGTGGGAGAACAGCATCCGAGCACACGGTCAGAGGCTAATGCTGCTGCGCAGGTAGCTGTATGCATTTATTTGTTTTATTTTACCTCCACTTTCACCCTGACATCCTCCCGCGTGGCGATGAGCTCATCGAGAGTCTTCTGTGCGTTCTCCATGTGGCTGCAGTACTGGCCGTAGATTAGGAGCCTGGTTGGAGTGGGAGGGGGGAACAAATATTTATTGACGGTCATGTCCGAGGATGTACATTGGTGACGGAGCAATGCAGACAGACACATCCCAACCTGCAAACTGAAGTCAGGGGGACACGTGTCTTTTCGGGGGCGAAGGTCACTAAGCGATACAGCCCTACTGAGATCCAGGTGAACACGTGACGAATGGTTTAATTTAAAAAACTGAAACTGAAACCCCAAGGAGCTATGACAACAAACCCAACTCATCAAGTGCATAAATATTTTATTTAGGAGGATGGAACGGCCTCTGTCAGCTCTAAATCCATGTGTAATTCTCGTTATTGAGTGTGAAAATATGTTTATTGCGTCTCTCACTCCCGGGGAAAGTTCCGCGTCTGCTAGCCGAACTACTTCATGAATAAATAAGAAGGGCAAATTTGTATATCAACTAATGTGTGAAAAATCGCGACAAGCGCCTGCCGATTGCAGTTTTAATGTTTCTTTTATCGTCTCCCTCTGCCTCGAGGGGAGTGGTGAGGTGAGCCGAATTAAAACTTTATTTACCATATGCACAGGAACAGAAGAACAAGTACATTCATTTATCAAGATGTAAAAACTGGCAAAAGCAAAAGACAACAGGAAGACTGGTTTTAGGCTGCCACTGAGGTGGGAGTGAAGGATACTTCTCTAAGTGCTGAAAGTCCTCAGCCTGCTTCAGTCTGACTGCTGCTGGAAAGAAGCTGTTGCAAAAACATGGCCTGTGTGTGCTGGTGAGGACACTTCCAGAATTCCATAGGACCATCAGAGGCAAAACTGCCACACATATCGTGACATGGATAAGACAGTGACCGGGGAACCCAGAGCACACCTCGAAAACTGCAGGGCAGACGCAGGTGGTCTGGGGAATGCAGGCACGAGCCAGTGGTGACAGGCATGAAGGTGCAGGTGGCGCAGCCTTCAGCATTCCGCCTGAACGGACGCTGTCCGTCACGTTAACAGGCTAACGGGGAGCAAATATGGCTGTGCCGCTCGCACCTCCCTCTGCCTCGTTTTTAAGAAGAGGGAGCTGATGAAGATTAACGAGAGGTCGTTTTAATTATGTGTAACTTCACTCAGCCTTGCGGGCCACTGGCTAACGGCTTTGAGGTTACAGATAATGTCAGGG
Organism: Mormyrus lacerda; assembly: GCA_015163995.2. Taxonomy (NCBI): domain Eukaryota; kingdom Metazoa; phylum Chordata; class Actinopteri; order Osteoglossiformes; family Mormyridae; genus Mormyrus; species Mormyrus lacerda. Next base: position 4,331,292 of record JAABNX020000130.1, on the reverse strand, counting down.
ATCAGCGATATTAATACACGCGTAAGACGTAATTGAACATGAAGGTCTTTATATCAAGGAAAATGGCAGGATCACAGCTGGGCCAGCTTTTAAGCGGGAGCCGTTAGCATGCACAGCGGGAAAAGAAACACATTGGCACAAAGCACACAGTAGGGCATTCATTTAAAAATGGGTATAATTCAACATATCAGAAGTAAAATGTTAGCATTACGTTAACGGGATGAATGAGCGATACAGCTTTAACTCCCCAGAGTGACGTACACGTTTTGACCTGAAATGTACCCTAGGAAGGCATTTGCTTCACATTGCACCTCCTCAGACCGAATCTGCCTCGCGCCGATTCGCACCTCCTCTCTTCAGATCCTGACAGAGGTGACCCGGGGATTTGCGTGAAGAGCTCATGTGACCATTGAGTGGATTTCACATTTTCACAGCGGCTTCGGGGGGATGAACATGCATGAGACCACAAAAAAGAAATAACAGGTGGAGCAAAAACTGAATTTAACTGCCAGAACGCAGAAAAACATGCTTTAATCGCAAAACAAAACATTCGGCTTTTAGAGCCACTTCTTACTCACATGAACGTGAATAATAAAACAGTTTATCCAGCTTTTTACTCAATGGCCTCTGATTAGAAGGTTGACTGCTCAAACTGTGATTTTAGTGTTGGGCCTTTGAGTAAAGGTCTTTAACCCCAATTACTCATTTACTCAATTATCTATTTACATTGGCTGATGGCACTCTCTGATGTTTACTTGTATGTTGCATTTAGACAAAATCAAATGCTAAATAAAAAATGTATTAAAAAAATAACCTTCAATGCACTCCCGCTTTTCCTGTTTTCAGATTGGAACTCAAACCAAAGGTCTAATCAGTCGAGCTGGCAGCTAACGCTAATGCTAATGAAAATGACTGACTGGTACTCGAGGAGCCAGTAGTAGGTTACCCTTGACAGCAGGGGGATCTGACCTGCTGCTGCCCTAAGGGTGCAATGCCTGATACAGTGATCAGTTTGGTACCTGTTCCTGACTGGGTTGTATACTGGGGGCGGGGCCACAGGGGCACCGCACTCATCTGATAGCCAATTGACCCTAGTGCCCCAACGCATATCATTGGCTAATCTCTGTATTGATTATAGCCCCTTTCATGCCCCACCCCCTTAAAAAAATCCTAGAATTGCCCCTAATTCCCACACTGGAAAGGGGCTTTCATTAATGGTGGTATGTAGTTGTCAACTATACGGAGATGAAAAGCAGTGCGTGCTGGGAAAGCGTATTCCCTTAGTTACATAAACAAGTCAAGAGCAGAAGGGAGGAGGTTGAGGGGTCAGAAACTGCAGGATGCACTGTATCCCAGCACTGGCAGTGGAAGCCTGAGAACAGACGGGGGGGCACATGGCGGCCAGGTTGTTGTTTTTAACGAGTGTGGAAGCATTAAACTGTTAATGTTTCCCCCCCCCGGTGAAAAATTGCTTCCTATATCTCCACCTCCCCCCCAGCCCATTTCACCATGTTCTCCAAACAAAACAGATGATTACACGTAAGCTGCGCCAAGTCTGTAATTACACAGCGAGCAGCTGACAGACAACCAGCTTTCTGTGGCTCCAGGCTGGAGGTGGCATTTAAGATGCATCTCTGCGACGTTACTGCAATCTCTGGAATGCAGCAGCAAAGCAAGGTTCTCCTGAAGTTTTTTAAGGATCTTTGCGTGGTGTTTTTCTTCTCAGCATCTTTTGAAGCATCCTTGCAGAATGCAGTTCTCTGTGATATCTTTTAAAGCAGTGGCTCTCAACCTTTTGTTGAACCGAAACCCAATTTTTTTCATGCCAGCTGAGTCGCGACCTTGTATCAAGTATAGATTTAAATTAACACTATGATCAAGTGTGCAGTGCACTCTGTAGTTTACGCTGATCAATGCTTATTGCACAAATCTGATTGGATGTGACAGTGAATTTTAAATTAAGCGTCTGTCGTTTGGCTTCCTGGATTGGTTGAGTATTCACTAGTTTTGCGCTAAGCAATAGCAGACCCGAGCCCATTTATACAAGTTAAATCTAGGACTCGGGGTGGGAAATCTGATCGTGGATCAGCATAAGAGCTTGCTGGTTTTAAAATGCTTACATTTACAACTCGTGCCTCGTGATCCTTACAGAACTTGCTGCGACCCAAAATTGGGTTGCGACCCGTGGGTTCAGAATCACTGTTTTAATCCTTACTCACAGAACGGCAGTTCTAAATGAAAGCAACTTCAGACAAGTGGAGCATGAGTTGATGCAAGATTTATCAAAAGTAAAAGTCCCACTGAACAATGAAGATTCTTTGCTCTGGCTCCAGCATATCGCAGCAAGAGGAGAGAAATAAAAACCTGTTTTGTAGATTAAATGATGCCGTTGATTTAAAAAATCCATGGGTCCACTTCAGCAACTAGCTGCAACGCTTAGAATGATGAACGACACAAACAGATGCGGGATAGCTCCGCCTCCATCAACCGGCATCCCGGCGACGACGAGATCGCTGAGGCGAGCATTTAATCCGCTCTCTGACACAGCTGTGCTTCAGAGAGACGACCTCGAACAATGAAATCCGACTAAACGCATAAACAGCATTCTGAAAACCGCGACCGTCGAGGGCACGCTGTAAAGGTCCCGCATCTATGACGAGCAATCCCTCCACGGCGCAAGCTGCTGTGCCGCGTCACTAGGCGACGGGGCGTAGCGCAATCCACTGCGGTGTCTCGTCGCCTGCGGGGGGGCGCCGCTATAAAGACATGCCACACTCTGACAAACAGATCTGCGCACATCGGGGTGAGGGGGGGTTCAATTTTTTCCCTGCGGTTCCTCGAGTCGCATATGCGACTCACTTCCCGGGGTGGTGGCAGGAAGAGGTGTGAAAAACAGGCGCCAGATTCGTTAAGTGGGAGACCGCCCCCTCGGCGTCCGGGGTACTGGCACCAGGATGTAAATACGATTTTTTTTAAAAAAAATTCAGTTCTCTTTCACTGTGAATAAGTCATTCCTAAAGCTGCACAAAAAAACTCCATAATCTTAAATGTCTGCAAAACACCCACCTGCCCCCAGCACATGCACTCAATGACAAGAAAATCCTCCGACAAAATCCGAGATGAAAAGCCCTGAAGTGGTAATCTGGGCTTGACACACCATCGAGTGCCTTTCACCCCAAACACCCAGCACCGTGGAAATAGAGATCAAACAGTTCACAGCGCGGCTAGTGGTTTTATACTGACTCAAGGGGCTTTGGGTGGCCAGATGCAAATGGACAATCCTGCTTGGAGAGGCTACTCATCCACATGGGATCCAAAGATCTCACATAATTTTACGGCAGCTTTTTTTTAAACGCTCCGCCATGCGCGATTGAGTGCTGACATTTCTTTCACTGCCCCGGCTCGCGTTTCTTCCCCGATAGCTTTTTATTAATTTTTTTTTCTTCTCCCTAAAACCTGTTAGTGTAAAGGTCAGGGGGACCTTTTGGTGACGATAACAAATGCAATTAAACTTCAGGAGTGCACAAGGCTGGGACTCTCCCCAGACGACTGCAAATCTGATCCCTGCTAAAACCTTGCTTTTGTCTCCTCGTTCCTCCATCGGCGTGCAGACGAGAGCAAGACAATGGTCAAATTAAATTAAAGAGGATCCGATAATCACACGAGTCAGACGACGACTGGAAGAGGACAGCGGAGCCGGCGTAAAAATAGCCAACAGAATGATGATTAGAAAAGCTTAGAAAGTTCATATAATAAAAAGTAAAAAAAAAACAAAAACAAATGCGAGACAGCAAATCTTAAATGGGAATAATGAAAGAGGAAGCCCGACCAAAAAATGATATTAAACTCATTGTGATCATCACCAGATGGCTTACATGGTTCTGGAACAGAAACTATATTAAATGCAGCACAACCAATGAACTGTGCCTTGGTTTTGCAAAGAAATTGACTCTTCGACATCAAAGGACATTTCCATTCTCCTTACAAAAGGCCACACCCCCACCCCCCACATTTAATATCCTTAATATTCCATGTTGTGAAAGAGTGAAGAGAGGTTGAGAAATTTCCAAAATCCAGCTGCTACAATAATGCAACTAGTAAAAGTATAGATAATTATAAATTCTACATGCCGTAATTATGGAAGAGCCACCCCCAGTCTGTAACAATCTGTGAAGCATGTCAGGACTTTGTTGGTCCAACACAGATGGTCCGGGTTGTTTCCAGACACCCTGAACTTGTTGGAGACCAGCTTCATGTTCCGAAGCACTTCATATAAACGACTGACTAGTCTCAAATGGATTCCACAGATCATCCATCTAATCCCGCATAACCCTTTTGTTAAATAGATCCTCGTGTCTCACACTCTCAGAGGAAGAAGGTTCTCCACCATCACTATGCCCTCAACATCATCTCCGACTGGCTTAAATCAAAGCCATGTGACTGGAACGACACTTAGAGCCTCGATGATTCATACGCTGTAGAATGTGACTCGTTAGTGCAGTTAATTCAGAAGGGTTGGAAAAGGCTGAAATACTGACAAGGATACCCCTCGCTCCCAAAGCCCATTGAATTTTGGGCTTTGCCTGATTTGACTCAGCTACAATTCACTTGGTGCTTGGAAGATCACGGGCAAACAAGCGAATGACCTAGTGATCTCTCAACCCAATTCTTAGGGACCCCTGACAGTCATCGTTTTAGCTCCTTCCCAGCTCCCAACACACCTGTACCAGGTATATGGTTCATTCTTGATTGCCAAGTTCAGATGCTTTGAGAGCTGGGAGGGAGCAAAACTGTGGGGATCCCCAAGGACCAGGTTGAGAAATACTGCTGTAGAGGAAGGCTGCAGGATATGTGGGTCTAGGGGTCAGTGTGGCTCAAGGATGGCTGGTTCTCAGAACAAGAAACTTCTCAGCACTATGGGGTTGTACCACGAGTCCCTGGATGACACAGACAGGCAAGAGAAGCTTCCTGTCTGCACTCCCACACACAGGAGGTGGTTAGGGGTACCTTATTGGCAGAGTTGGGTAATTCATGTCCAGAGAGTAAAAGTCCAGACCAGGATTTTGTTTCAACTAACCAGTTGAGTACTTTGTGACCGTGACTCTTTATGTGCAACTGGTTGGTTGAAACAAAATCCCGGTCTGGACTTTTACTCTCCAGACCTGAATTACCCAACTTTGGATATTGGTCCCCAGGGGCAGAGATTATTTATGTACACAAGGAATTACCTTTAGACGTGGCCGGGGATGAACCTGCCACAACGTGTGCGGCTGGTATTGGAGTGTGTTGCACAACTGGCCCACCCACCATTAAAGAGAAGAGGAGGAGAGACAGCAGAATGAAGTGAGTGTGAGGGAAAAAGAGAACAAAACACATGAGCCTCATGTTCGGCTCCCAGCGTTACCGAGCCAGCGTGAGCCACCCGTGAGAGAATTAAGCAGAGCAGATTTCCAGAAGACTCCATAAAGACCTCAGGGAGATCTGATGGTCCTCAGGAGGAGCAGTAACAGGCAGCCAGCACAAGCTGAAGCTCCAATAAAACGAAATATTATGAGAAAAGTTTAGAATTTTTAAATTTCCTATGTAATGCATATAAAACATGTAACGTAAAAAACAGCTTCATTAATGGCAGAAACGTAACTCAAAAAAAACAGCAAATCGATTTTTAATTGGACTGTAATATTACTGGAATTTGAATTGAAAAAAAATAAGATATCATTGAAACAATAGACAGAACCGCAATAGAATAAGAGAGATTTTCTTGTAAGAAGTGCTTAGTCTGTGAAAAAGCGTGCAATTAGACGCGACGGACAGGACAGCTGGGCTCATCTCTCCTTGATCACTAAGCTTTTAATCTTTCAGGGTGTTCTTGCTGCTTCTGACATAATTGGAGATGACAGGTGCTGTGTTTCCGCCTAGTCTACACAGCCAAGGTGCATTAGACTCATGAGTGTTTGTTTTGCCACGACCACCGTCCATTTCAATAAAAAGGGAAACGTTGTAATTATAACAAGCTTTGCGGGGTAACAATGCATTTATTTAGTAGATACTTTTACTCAAAGTGACGTACAACTAAAGGCCGGGACAGACGATGCCGCGAGTAACTGGGGGTTAAGAACCTTGTACCAGGACCCAATGGTGAAGTCACTGTGGAAACTCTAGGATTTGAACCTGTGACCTTCTGATTATAGTCACAGTGTGCAAACGCACTGAGCCAGACAAACACAAGCCGTCTTCCCGCCAGGAAGCTCCAAGGCCCAGAACATTCCATGTGCCACCATGCAAGGTATCAGTGCAGTTGCCCGTGGAGGTGATTCTGACCCGCGATAGCGGTGAGCCTCTTGCACACATGTGCTACTGTTCACATACCGCCCCCCCCCCCCCGGAGGACTGTGCCTTTGTTTATCTGTGTGAGCACAGGGCCAGGGGTCCTGGCACAAATGCCATGTGGTTGACAGACACTTGAATTGCACACTCACACTCCTTCCACTTCACTCACAGCTGCATGGTGCACAGAAGCTCTGGGGAGAAGCCCAACGAGGGAGTCAGACAGCCCCGCTCAGGGCACGAGGATCTGCCCTGCAGTTGTGCCCAAGCCCTCCCATGATTCCTACAGCTTCCTGCTTGAGCATATAGACAGACACAATGCTTTCTCTTCCTGAGCTGCCAGGCCCGGGCACAGCACACCCTCCTTGACAGACACCGTGCGGGGAGCCAGCATGACTCTGCAATTTCACACCGGCTGCCCTGATATTATCCGCAAAGCCTCGGACATTAATGTTACATTTATATGGTGTGTGATGGGGCATGGCGCCACGGAACAGCATGCATGATGAGAATGCTGCCATGGTCCTCGCCTTCTGCTGTCCTCACTGCATTACTGATGGGGGGGTTGGGGGGGTATATAGATCCTGCTTCTCAGACTTCATCACCAATGGCAGACCGTTCGCTCGAACGCTCACCTCTCCTTGAAGTCCAAGAAGATCTGACCCAAGCCGTTTCCTCCTGCCAGGATGTTCGTTTCGATGGTCCTCAATAAGGAGAAATGCACCTTGATCACATCCTAGGGGACAGAACTCATCCAATAAACATCAGCATCCGTAACCGCACAAGAAATACACAATACACAAAAAAACCACAGCATCAAAGTCAACGAACAAAGACTGATGATACTACTTACCTCCAGGTTAACAAAAATGGCTTCCATATCTTGTGGACTTAAGACTTGCTTCAGTGGAATCATATAATTCTGCAATGATAATGAGGGAACACTAAAGTGACAGGTGAGGCTCCCCCAGAGAGGAAAGCATGCAGACGCAGTGTGAGGTTGATGAGGTGGACACGCTCAAAAACGTCAAACTCCAGCCCGGCCGAACGCAAATACTTTTTTAATTAGTGCCAGGCTTGCACCTGAAGCACCAGGTGTGGTGACTTCCTGTCAAAATAATTACTCCGCTAAAGCAATTAAAGGCCGATTCTGTGCAAAAAAAAACCCAACATGACATGTGGCCTGTGAGGACTCAAGTCTGACAAGCCTGCTTTTGACGCCTTTATTCCAAGAGGTTACGGCATGTTGTTATGGCAACCGTAATCCCACTCTGACTTATAATTATAGATCACCCTGTGAGTTTAAGGGTTTCCTAAAGCAAAATCTCTTGCCATAATTTACAGTTACTATAAATTCAATGTTAAATATCAATAATAAATCCTCTGAATTCTCCGCATTTGAGTCCTCTTCACCACATTTCCAAGCCTCAAACCTCTTAAACTCTAAAACTAACTTCGGCATTTAAATCTGCCGAATTCTCTGTTATATTTAGGCCATCCCGCTCCAAACAAACCACTTTCTGGGCCCGGATGCTGAACGAATGTCGAACCTCACAAGCACTTTTTTTGTAGAAAAGGCCCTACTTTTCTCAGTGGAACAAAACTGTCCATGATCATCCTCCAGAATCATGTGACATAAATGTCTCCGGGACCCTGAACCACGCAGAGCTGCATCCCACACCCTCATGCTCTCACACAGCTCTCGTCCAGGCAGGTGGTCATTACCTTCTCAATATCTTCCAGTGTCTTGTAATACTTCGCTTCTGTTTCGCGAATTTCCACCAAACAGCAGTTTCGTTTGTCCTCTTCTGACATGCCCATCTTCTGTTCCGTTGCGTAAAAAAAAAAAAAAAAAATGACAAAAACAAACAAAAAAAAATTAACCATCTTCGGACAGTTTGATTCCTAAATCTGACAGAACGTCAGGGGTCACTTTGGTCAATCGTTTATGGGAGGTCAACAAATGAGGTCATAATGGCTTTCAGAAGAGCACTGAACAATAGACAATGCTATAGAAACCTTAAGCACAGGCACATAAGTGGCAAACTGTAGGAAAGACAGCGTGTCTTTCATGTATTAAGTTATACAATCATCTATACTGGAGGGCATCTATATCTGAAAGGCAACAGCATTTAGGGCATTCTTATATTAAGAATTTAAGAAAATTTCAGAGATCAAATGATGTCACTTAGCAATTCATTAAGAGGACGTATTAGACAGAGAAAGAATGAGGCAAAAATAAATTAATTAAAAACATTGGCCTGTGTTACAGTATGCCAAGAGCAACTTTGTTATCAATGCCAATAAAAACAAACATCACGGTATGTCCTAATACAAAAAAAAAAAACAGCGGGCATTTCGTAAGTATCAGCGACTCCTGAAAAATTGAGTGATTGTTTCAGAACATTGAGACTTTATTTGAATAAATTAAAATAAATGAGAACGAACTGCCGTTACAGAGATCAAAGAGCACTGGAAAGTCTTTAAAATCAGTTTCTTAAGGCACTGGGCCCATCTGGAAAAGTTTGAAAGCAGTGTTTAAAAAAAGCAAAAAAAAAAACAAGTTTGTTTATAATTGAATAAAGCTATTAAATGATAACCGCAATCTGTCGCTAATTTCAAAGCGTTACGCCAGACAAACTTCGGGGGAAAAAGTGACACTCTGTTGCACGAGCGTAGGAGTTCCTGAAGTGTCTGATCATCCTGTCACCACCTCGGAACAGTTACTGTGTCCTAGCAACAAATCGAGAGCTGGGCCCTGTGTGTGCGTCTATGTGTAAGAACGTGATTAGCAGTCTTTTGGAAAAAAATGTTGAAAGAGACCACAAGACAAATGCAGTTTCTCTCGCTTTTTATAAAAATGAAAAGAGCTAAACCTTTGTCTTTGCTATCAGTTTTCAGCTTGTGTCTGTATTTTGATGTTGGATTGTCAGCTAAGTGAAATGTCACCAAGGATATATTTGTGTGCAAATGAAGAGGAAGAAAGGATTGAAAAATGTGTCCAGCAAAAATCAGGAGGCTAATTAGGCACTTTCACTCTCTCTCTCTCTCTCTCTCTCTCTCACACACCCACACACACACGGACACGGACACGGACTGTCCATTCATATCTATGGACAAAGCCCTAATCCCAACAGTGGCATCCTTAACAAAATACAAGGCTTTTGGAAATTTTTGATATGCATTCACAGATTTTTATAAAACTGAGTCTTAAATCAAGTTTTTAATCACATTTTGGTCCCCACAATGTAATGTATATCTGACAGGTGGACGCACGCACACACACACACACACACACACACAGTTGTGTAATCATATCTTTTTGGGGACCGCTCATTCATTTCCCAGGAAAAAATATTAACGGTAAGTATGACCTTAACCCCTACCCAGCCTTACAAGAGCTTTTGCATTTTTAATGTTTTCATTGCAGTCACAAATTTTTATAAAATAGAGCAAAAAAATGGGTATTTATCACGTTGTGGGGACATTTGGTCCCTACAAGGTGAGGTATACCTGGACCACACACACACACACACAGACACGCATGCACATTGGTCAGCAGCCATTTTTCCACACAGTTTGCTGTTTTGCTCTGAGCAACTTTGTCGACTTCGGTGATCACCAAGGGAAGGTGAACATCGAAAAAGTTACGCTTGACGGCATCACGTATCGCAACTGCACCTCCCGGTAAATGCTACACTTCCTTCCACTCTTGTTACTGCCACGAAAAGTGTCTTTTCTTAAGGGGAGGGGACTGCGCTGTTCTGCCGAATCATGGGACAGTACACTGGCCACGCCCACTGCGCTTGCGACAAACACACCAGGATGTGGCGGCTTACCTGCATGTACCTTATCTGCAGCATAAAGGAACAGAGAGAGAGGTAAGAAGGGTGAAAGGAGCGAAACCCCCCCCCCCTCCAGTGAGGCTTTAATAGCACCCTTAGGATGCACGTTCAGCGTCGGCTGTTTAGGGTCTAATATGTGTATCTTTTCATCAAGGTGCCTTTGGGGAAGCGAATACAAAACAGGGCTGCATTTTCAAGGAAAGGTCATGCTAAATATCAGAGGTGTACTATATCTTTGGGGGGGGGGGGGGTTAGAATGCAGTTAGAGGCGTCGTCACTAAACCCCCAAGCCGCAACACATGCGAGCCTCCTCACCATGGGCTGTCGCACTTCCACCTTGATGATGTCCTCGTAGATGTCGTCCCCATCGTCGTCACATGGCACGCAGTCGTAGATGTCATCCTCCCCGACATCGTGCTCGCTGGAAAATTGTGAAAGAGGATCAAAGGTTATTAAACGGCCAAAATGTGTGTGAAAGATGAAAAGAAAAAAATACATTAATACATAATTTAACAGTGGCGAAGTGATCAGCACTGCTTCTAAATGATCAGCACTGATTCTAAATGATCAGCACTGCTTCTAAGTGATCAGCACTGCTTCTAAGTGATCAGCACTGCTTCCTCACATCCAGGGCCATTGGAGGGACAAGGAAACCTTGGGGGGGGGGGGCAAGTTAGCATTCTGTCAGGAGACCCAGATTCTAGGTACATCCCGGTTCACACCTGCAGGGTTAGGGGTTTGAATCCTTCCTCTACCAAGTGTGACCACTGCACGTTCCCTCTGTACCAATGTGTTTTCCTCTGCAGTCCAAAGACATTCCGATTGGCTAACTGGCATCTTTAAAATAATTTGCAACATGTGGGACTGGGCATATGTACCCTGTGATGTCCAGGTTGTACCCCCGTGTTGTGCCCTATATTGCCTCGGAATGGCTCCAGACCGCCCCTCCCCTCCCAACAACCCTGTCCAGCATAAGCAGTTGGGTGTATGGGTAGACTAAGTGTGGTTCTTTGCATGCAAATACCGTAACACTGAAACCCAATGCTTTACGCTAATGCAAAATTAACCAGTTTCCTGGGTTATTCCGATTGCGAAACGCAACTGCCAATACCAAAGAACAATGTGTGACAAAATCCATTCAGCACTAACGAAGAAAAGGAACGGAGGGGGAAAAAACGGCGAACCGCCAAAACCAAGCAGGAAAAAGGCACAAGAAATAAATCTTTTTTCTTCATTAAAATTCACAGTTGTTTTTTCCCTTACTCTTTCTTTTGTTAAGCCTTTGATGCATATTACCTTTTATACCCAAGGGACAAATTACCCTCAGCAAAGCTTTTTGATAAAGTACCCTTTTCTTCTCCCCAAAATCATTCCGTTTTTTCCTTCCATCTCAGACTGAAGTGAAACACTGCCATTCTGGGTGTTGGAGAGAGGGCCAGGTGATTAGTTGGCTTGTTTGCAGCAAACCTATTGGAATAGCCGGGCAATAGAACATTCTAATTTGTCCAGTGTTCAATACCTAATTCATTCACATTAACAATGTGCTTTAGCTGAACATTGTGAGTCTGACACCAGACCTGTTCTACCGATCAGTGTTCTCTCAACCCAGTCCTTGCGGACCCCAAGATGGTGCACATTTTGCTCCCTCCCCGCTCCCAAAACACCTGCATCAGGTTTTATGCGTTCTTGATTGTTTAGTGCGTTCTTGATTGTTTTGTTCAGGCACTGGGAGCTAGGAGGGAACAAAAATGCATACTGTCTAGGGTTCCCCAAAGACTGGGTCGAGATTCTCTGCCCGAGAGTGATGCTTTCATAAAGAGAGCAGTGTCACTGTCCCAAGAAACCTCCATTTCCACAGAAAAACACATTTCATTCGCACGGCAGGGGAAGAGTACAGGGAGAAGCCGGCTGTCATTTAGACGGCCACCCGGCCTCGACAGACATTTAGACCAGAGAAAACTGCGTTTCATTATGAAAGTTCCCTCCTGGGACCCTGCGAAACATAACTAGTTCCGCTCACCCAGAACATCCAAGTGACTGTGTGTGGCTTTATTTTCAGACACAAAACTGTCATCTGTCTTAATGGACTGGGGAGGACAGTGACAGACTGAGAAATGAACTAGAAAACAGCTCCAAAGAGTGACCAGGTGCCGTTACACCACGTAAGGACCGTTAGAAGTTTTAATTGAGCTTTTCATGGTCCGGTCCACAAAATAAATACCATCTCCATGGCACCCTGCTGATATTCAGTCCATAATGAATGCAGCCTTGGCCAGTTGGCTTGAAATGATCATTGGCAGCCCTGAAATGAATTTTATTTATTTGCTTGTTTGTTTATTTGCTTTTAATTCGTACTGTTTTCTGGTGAAAGTCTGGCCCACAGATGCTCGTGATTGAGCCAGAGGAAGCGAGTGTTCCTGGGAGATCCAAACAGAGGGCTTACAAATGCAGCCTCTGCCAGACCGTACAGCATGGGGGAGGGTCAGCTGCCGTCCCGAGCCAGAGGCGAACACCTGGGGGCTGCCTGGGGGAGCATGTTCCAAAGCCACGCCCCCCACACTGGGGAGCCCACAGCCCACAATGGCAGAAAGGGTTCACTCTAAGGAAACGTGCACAAACTCAAATGCCATTTTTGTGCGTTACTGTCACTACATGGCTGACTCCCTAAATCAGCTGCCTGGGGGGGAATCAGGATGCAGGCTTGCAGCTTACAGCTTGCGGATCTGCTGCAACCATGGTGATGGAAACATAAACGCAGAGGCGCGGTCAATGAAATGGTCCTGGGGGGGGGTTTACGTCCCTCAGGGTGCAAGAAACGTGCAGAGACTGAGGACGGTTATCAGCTCTTTGAAAATGAAAGGGATAAAGGGGCATAAAGGGCCAAAAAGGGGTAAGGTCATGCCTTATAAGGCAAAAACCACATCACAGAGAAGAGGCACTGCATGGGAGTACAGCTTAGAGCCAATCACATCTCACCGTGGGGTCATCTGACCAGCCGTTGGTGCAGCTAAACTCAGCTAGCTGGAAAAGGCTTTGCTTTGCTGCTCTACACTACAGGCACGGACACACCAAAGCATTTGGCGGGAATTGGCTCCCCGCAGGACAAGGGGGGGGTGGGCTGCAGGTGCTCAAGACAGTTATTCATAGTGCCATAGACTAAACCAAGTGCCAACATCCCATAATTACAAAAAAAACCGCTCACTGCTGCAGCTCCATTTAACACAACAAAAACGGACCTGTTAGCCAGCGCTAATAACAAGGCGCAGTAACAGAAACGGGAATGACTAACACGTCCTTAGTGTCACCCTCACACCGTCTGCATGTGGCAAGTCCAGATCCTCGTCTTCCAGCCTCTAGACTCCTGAAGACACGCGACTGGCCACGAGTCGCATTCGCGGAACTACCGTCTGCAAGGGAAAAGCAGCGCATGAACATCTCATCACCAGGAGGCCGAGTAGCCGATGCTGCCTGTAGATGGAACCGGCCGCTGCATTTCACATTAGTGCATCATCACACGCTGCACGGGTAAGTGCCTTCACGACAGGACTACGGAAACGGGAGCCAAAAACACCATCGTTCTCTATTGCTGGAAAGCCATGGGGCTGAGTTATTAGCAGACCACAATGCCTCTCGTCGCTGGTGCACCCGGAGCGGGATGCGATCCGACCGCAGGAGCTGCCAGCCAAGCTAGCACGAAGCGGCTCGCCATCCGCCACCAAGCGCATGGGGCTGTAAATAAAATACCTGCCCGGTTACCTCTGACCCCGGGAGTCTGAGCACAGCTGGACGGAGGAAACCGGGGAAGAAAAAGTGCTTAAGGGATCTTAGAGAAGCTCTACTCTACTTCCCGATCTGCGGCACCCGGCCGGGCGGCTTTATCGGCCTCTGGCGGCCCGGCCCAGGCGCTCCATTAAAGCTCCGCCAACTGCTGGACGGAGGGAGCAAATGGCAGTGATGGAACATTTCCCACAATGCAGCTGTGGGGAGCACCTTTTTGGGGAAAGCCTTTCCAGATCCTTCCAGGTGGTGTTAAATACCTGCAGAACATTTTCACATCTGCGGAATTGTGGCCTGATATATTTATTAAATTTGTCCATACAGAGCGGATCCACACTTAGTTACATTTAAACGGATCCGCCCGTGAGAACAGACAACGACAAGCAGGATGGCGATTTAGCTTCGGTGTACTAAACATTTCGGCAGCGTTTTAAGGCGGCCCAGAAGCCACCCAGCACTAACACTGCATAGAGACACATAGCTAAGACTCGATACACATGGAACAAAGCTGTCGTCTATCCAAAGCGCATTTGAAAGGATTTTTATTATACATTTAGCCCTTGACTATGATAATCTGCAACACATCTTTATGTGTGTCTAAATGCATAACGCCGAGCCTGTGTGACTGAAAAAACGACAAATTTCCATTTTATATACTTCAGCAAATAAAAAGTCCAATTTATGAACAGCTGGAGGTCATACAGCAGTTCCTAATGATTTTGTGTCAGGCTACGGACAGTGAAACACAATTAAAACAGAAGCATAATCAATATTTTTGAACAAATTTTTCAATAGGTCGCATCCACTAACATTCTAGAGCTTGTCATTATGAAATTCAGAGGGACACCAAACTGATACAGCAGGATATTTTGGTTAAGAGTTCAGCCAGACTCTGTAACTGCCTTCTTCAGGCTGGTACCAGCCAGGCTCTCTATCATCAGCCAAATGTGAGGCCGCGGTCTTTCGTTTGCTGTTAGCAATACAGCTCATGTTAGTGCAGTGGAAGATAAATAAGCACACACACACACACACACATTATAATTGGTGGGTAATAGTTCTGTATTATTATATTACCTGTTCAAAATGCTTCATAAAAAGATTTAATAAAAGTTCACTTATAGTATTATATTTTTCCTATCTTTTTTTTGCGTGTTAAATGTATAAAATTCCCTATATGATTCCTTAACGCAGTTTCCTGTACATTATGGACAAAACTGGGGCTAAAATGGCAAAAATAACAACATACTAAGCAAAAAGGCAACAGGTATTCTGGGGCTTTACCACCGTCACGGAGCACAAATATGTAAAGAGACAAACTGATCAAAAATGATCATGCTTTTTTCCCCTCAGAGCATATGGCCGGAAACATTGTGACTCTACTTTTCAGCCTAATGTCATTATTATGTGATACGAATCTGTGGTCATTATGTGGTCATGCATAGTTAAGCAGGTACCATTCGTACTTTTTAATTTCACCGTCTTAGACAAAAAACGTCAATGAATGGATGTAAGAAATTTTATCTAAAAAGTGTGAAATTAAAAAAAATACTAAAAAATATCTTTTTCTTGTATATAACTGCAGACGTATTTATTGCACATTAAGATGGGAGATGGTACAGACAGCATTCATCACCTGACAGAGCAGTGTAGCGGCAGATTAACTTACAGAAGTTTGCAGATCTGGCTGATTCTTAGTTCTGCTCTCACATCAGCATCCCAAACACCAGTGATTCCGCTCGTTTCCGGGCCACAGACGCCACACACACATAATTTATTCATTAGGCGGCGGCACACAGGCATTCCCATCCATCTGGACGGCTCTTTCACTCTCGGTGATAAATGACACCTATCTGTGCGGAACGCCTAATTATTTTGCATGAATCAGATGCGACGGAGCACAGCGTGCCCCCCCCC
>JAABNX020000130.1:4303989-4315329 GCA_015163995.2 Mormyrus lacerda | reverse complement strand
CGCATAATTATTTTGCATGAATCAGATGCGACGGCGCACAGCGTGCCCCCCCCCCCCCCCCACTCCGCCGGCCGCCTGTCTCCGTAGAAACGGAGCGCGCGTTTGCGTGTCTGTGCATGAGCCGGCCTGCGGGGGCCCTGGGTGACGGATCGAGCACTCACTCCGCCAGCTCCTCCAGGCTCCGGTACACGTCGTCCTCATTCAGCGTGGTGTCCTCTGATGGAAAGGGCCTTAGTGGTAACACAGAACACAGAAATCAGGGTCCTGGAACCCACAACCATCCGTAAATCTCAAGACTCTGATAGCTGACAACGGTAGAGGAGTCTGGTGTCATTGTGAGCAATGTGACAAATAATGTTGCAGAACTAATAATGATTCATTAGTCCATCTTCTTACTGAAGTGCTACCCAATCAGTAATATGGAAATAACATGTACAATGGCTCAGCGAAGTCATACACAAACACACTCTCTATTTATGTGCTGTTATTTTCTTTTTAAGGTAGCTAATGATCTCCGGTCTAAGCATTCAAAAAATGGCTATTTGATTTTATGTTTTTTTAGGCAGCCAAAAAAGCTGTCAAAAGAGTAAAAGGTGGGAATAAGCCCATAAAAATTCTGGAGAGGCTATTATCCGCAAGATTCAAGCCCAGAATCCGTCATCTTAACAAGTCTGTTCTCAGTTCATTCCACTTCATTTGTCATTGAATTCCTTCAGAGAAGAGGGTAACCAGCGGCTTGGAATTGCAGTTCAATTGATTTGATTAAGCAATAACCAGAGAAACGATCCATAACTGCTCAGGGGCATGTTTTCTGTCTTATTGAGAATATAAATAAATCATTTACCATTCATCAACAATGGGCCCCCAACAGGCTGCAGGAGGCACCTATAATGCTGTTATAGTTTACACTGTGTGGAACATACACACATGCACACACACACACACACACACACAAGTTCAAGTCAGCTTTAAATGAGCTTTTACCAGAATTTTACCACATATTTTTACATAAACATATTAAAAGTTTGATGCGTCAGCAGATAATTACAGGAGTACATCTTCCAACAATTTCAGTGATAACCGCAGTAATTAAATTGATATTATTCTTCAGAGATGCCCACGAGAGAAATCCCCCACAACATAATAAACCCACCCCCCAATAGAACTGGTAGGGATGCAGTCTACCATATTCATCTAGAATCGTTATACAACCGAAAGCAATATGTTCACAGCATAATTGGGGAAAGAAGTTAATTTACACTGAAATGCATTACACAAATTAATCACACATAACATGATGAGAATCAGTCACATGTTGAGAAACCGTGTTAGGAAAAAGAAGGTATGTTGCATGCTTGAGTGGCTGTGCGGTGCTACTGAGGTTGCCCCGATGATGACACCAACAACCAGCAGTGATAAGCTTGTGAAGACTAACAGAGCAAGTATAAACACCACCAGGTTCACAAGTACTGAGATACAGGAGAGAAAAAAAATCACCATTAATGCTCATCATGCTAATGATCATCGCTTGATGATCACAGAAGGGATGAACCCCAGTAGCCAATGAGACATCAGCAGAAGGAAGGGCCATCGACGTGACGAAGAACCTAAAACCTGGAGTGCGCTGTGTGTCACAGAGCAAACAACAACAGGTGCTACAGCAATGAAGCGAGAGGAAAGGCTCCAAACAGTGATCTGCGTCCAGAGGGGCGGGTAAAGAACGCCACCCACCAGCGCTGTGATCATATCGAATTCTGATTAACCCCGTAAAATCCTTACCACTCTACCTAATGAAGGAAGAGAATATTTACACTGAGGCTGCCAACTTGGGAGAAATAAAAGAGATGCGCTACAAGAATTCAGAGAGCTGTGGAGGAACTGGAAAAATGGGAGCTGGCATTTCTGGAAGAAATGTGAGTTTGTAGTACCTCCGTTATAGATCAGCAATTCATAGACAGGACAACTGCCCTCCCACGTGTGGCCGGACGTCCACCAAACGCTCCTCAGCAGACTAGCCTGTACCGGACCCTCTGCCTTGACCTTATCTCCTTTGACAAGGTGCCCCCCGCCCCAGTGCGTTTCTGCAGAAAGGCCTGATCTCGTTCACTTGGCTTTCGGGGATGGGGGGGATGGGCGGCAGACTACAGACATGATCTTCAGCAGCAATTAAAGTGTGGAGGACAAGCTGAGGCTTTGGCGTGTGGGCGAAAGCTTTTCTTTTTTTTTTTCTTACTAACATCTTCAACCAGTAAGAAAAAAAAAAACAACACAGCCATCCAGAGATTATGGGAAGCTGAGTTTCCAGGCGACAATGTATGTTTGCTTGATAAATCCTGAGTACGAATTCTGAAGTGAAACACCAGATTGGACTTGATGGAAGACATTTAAACAGAATGAGGGGGGGGGGTAAAGAGTGAGAATGCACTGCGCTTTTGTAGAAAAAGAAAGGAACGAACACCAGTTTACTGTGCCTGCTGAGATGACAGTGGGCTCTTCATCCAGTGCATCACAAACATGGCGCGACGAGTCTTCAATCCCACAAAACCTGCTGTCTCAACGCCACCCAGCCACCTGCATGCATGGATGCAGCCCCATCAAGGGGAGATGTTTGCCCGATGTTTCGTTCATGATTCATTCTCCTGAACGCGAACCCCCTAATTGGCCTGACACACGCCTTTGTGTTAGCCATAAATTAGCATACCAAGCCCACAGATGCTGGAACAATAATGATAAGACCCCACCCCGTGCCCTGATATTCTCTGCTTGATGTTCTCCAGGTAATTATAAAGAAGTCTCACCCCCTTGTGTCTCTGCCCCCCCCCCCTTTTCACGCAGCAGGCTAATGAGGTAATGGGAATGTCCTTTGCTGTATGAGTATCACCATGATCGTGGGGTGTGCACATACATGGAGGTGGGCGGATAGGGTGGCGGCAGTCGGCCGCAGGTCCTATACCAGCCGATTTCGGACCCGGGCGCCAAGGTGACCCAAAGCGCAAAAACACAGCCTCTGATGCACTGGCAGATAAATCCGTGCACTGTATAGCGTATGTTTGGAGAATCTGCCGAGCAGATGGAATTAATATTTAAGCGGCTTCCAAGAGCAAGTCTCACAAGTAGAGGAAACAGGTGACAGAAAACATGATCGACCTACAAATTAGTCACGGAAGATGTAAAGGCTCCAGAACCGAGAATTACAACGTGCAACACCGTCTAGTTTAGCCCAGTCATTCCTGCTGGGTCTCAGAACCTGCAAAGTAATCATCACCTTTCAACTGCGGATCATTGCTGTATTCTTGTACCTTTGATGCTAACTACTTACGGAAGGCATGTAAAATAAATTGGGGTGTGGGGGGGGGGGGGTGAATATGACCAATAAGGTATATAGCAGACCCAACGTCCCAAAAGCATCACACTCTTGTACTTTGTAATGCAAATGTGCTTAACTGACTTCAGCTATTTACCAGCTGAGTGGATAACTTGAGAAATAAGAAAAACACTGAAAAATAATTAACCGCTCTGGTTTAAAATCTCCGCTAAATGATTATACACGACACGCATTGTAGTTAAGACTCCGCACTATTGTTCAGACTGTTGCCTGAAAAGCACTCAGCATACCCAATGTCCTTCCCCAGCGATAGCTGATCACAGGCACTTCCAGTAATGAGTGCAACAAGGACAGTGAACCTTGGGAGGGGGGGCAAGTGTCTGTCTTTTACTGTGGCGGCTGGAAACGGGCCATCGGCTCGAGCCGAAAGAACCTTTGTTTGCTGCACCCAGACGACAGCCCTGTCTGGCCGGGCCGGGGTGTGTGTTCACTGGTAAACGGTTCGGTCAGATTTTTTAGCTCAGGCTCGTGGTCCTGGCTAAGCATCGAGCGAGTCACGCGGCCGTTAATCTCCATAATCTCCAACACTGCATCACAAAGCAGGATAACCCCAAGTCTACCTGAAGGACTGCATCCACGCGGCTGTAAACACTGGAGGATGTGACTCTCAGTGGGGGCGGCCCAGCACATCCGAAGGCAGAGGGCCAGATCAGCCCCAGAATTAAAATCTCCTCATCAATAACAACCCCCCCCCACCCCAC
Organism: Mormyrus lacerda; assembly: GCA_015163995.2. Classification (NCBI taxonomy): domain Eukaryota; kingdom Metazoa; phylum Chordata; class Actinopteri; order Osteoglossiformes; family Mormyridae; genus Mormyrus; species Mormyrus lacerda. The sequence continues at coordinate 4,311,243 of JAABNX020000130.1, read as the reverse complement.
CTCCACGTCTGCATCCATGGCCTCAGAGCCAAACTACCACTCTGCCAGGGTGTGGGAAAGACTTAATGCATCCGATTTAAAGCCCCAGCGAAATCCGTCAGCAAAGTTTCCTCCAGAAAAGATGATGCAGCTTCGGCCACATTTAACACCCCAGTGGCTGGGGTTTAAAAAAACAAAACAGGCATAGGCTTGAGCTAAGCTAATGAGCTGGTTACTGTGGTTACTGGGGGAGCAGAGGATACTGGAGCAACTCTATATATCTACATACTTGTACAAGAGGGTTAGAGGTTTGTCGGCCCTGCATTAAAGAGCTGGAATGTCTTGGGGTTCTAGAGCACGTACTATCTGTTGCTAAGCAATGGCTAATTTCATTAGTGTTCTGCAACTCCTGCTAGGTATTTGGTTTGGGGGATGTGGTATAGCCCTATTTTATTCAAATAAAATGAACAACATTTCTAGCAACGCAGCTTCCAGTAACGAAGCAATTATAGGAATACAAGGCAGGAAATGCTTCCGGTGGTTTGCGGCAAGCAGGCAGAGGGACAAAACATTCCGACGGCAATGCAGTCCCCGGTTACCATCGCCCGGGGCGACACTCCTGGTGACGACATGAAGGCCTTGCAGCAAGGGCGGCAGGACAACATGCGTTTACGTCATCACTAGCAGCAGCGGGACGTGTGCGACCGCCACACAAGCAGCCTCACAAGGGGAGCGGGGCACGTGTGCATGTGTCTGCTTGTGATTTTGCACACTCGGGTAAAGGCTCTGTGAGCGGTGGTGTGCTGACGCCTGACGTGCCACTCGAACCGCGTGGCGACACAGGGGGCCGCCAGCCAGAAGCCCGGGGGAGGGGGAGCAGCAGATCGGGGGAAGGTGGGGGCCGGGTGATGTGTGATTCTCACCTCGTCTGCAGGCCTCTCTTACTGCGAGCCGAAAGGGAACAGCTTCCAAGCTGATGCCAAACCACAGAGACAGAAGACCCACCCTGGAGGAACCCAGCCCAGAAAGTATGACTCCCCTCACCACTTTGAAGGTGTCGGACAGCCTGGAACATCAAGGACCCTTACATTTTTTAATGCCGGTGATGCATTGGGGGAAGAGATTAAACGTTGTGATGACAGCGGAGAGAGGAAATTAAACGGCGCGATCATAGCATGTCTGCGATCGATGACACACGGCATGGCGCACTGGAGGGGTAACACATCTGCACGAGCGATCATTGTTTCCAGAGTACTTCATTATCTCTAGCTAACAGCCACACCCCTCCAGAACATTATAAATTTCTATGTCATAGCCATTCTATAGATATTCTCAGATCTTCAGCCTTACTCATGTGAATCTGAACTTTGTCTAAACTAAAGAGATTGAAATGCCACTGAACCCAGTACAACGCAGCAGCAAACAGGAAGCGATTTCTTCTCGCACCTTTTGAGGTGCCATTGAGGAAAATTATTGGAAGCGGTGACCTGGGCAACATGCTTGTTCACAGTCAGTCTGTTGAATTAATTGGGAGCATGACTGAAGAAACTAAGAGAGATACAACGCCCCCCACCCATGTTAGAGGGGCATGTAATCCACTGGGAAGACAATCCTGTGTAAGTATGTGTGTGTGTGTGTGTGTGGGGGGGGGGGGGGTGCATACCTGATCCCTTTATTCTGTGCGATGCTGTGATGTGAGATCCTAGACAGTGCAGAAATAACCTGGAAGAGAAGAGAGGCTTTCGTTAGAGCGGCAAGGTATAAGAAATGCATGACCTTTATACAGGAAGCGTTTCAGGCTTTGGTGGAGGACATACAGGAATTACAGATGAAAAAATGACCTCGCTGAGAACAGGGGGGAGTAAACAGACAGCCAGGCAGCCAGAGACGTGCAAACACCGACGGCTGCCAAGTTAATGAGGATGTTTACAGGCACCTGGCTTTAAACGCCCCCCTGCGTCGTCACCGACCGTCCCCTATTGTCACGGATCTGCCGCTCACGTTACGCCACAATTACAAGGTTAAATGCACATGATATTTAGACTTATTCAATTCCACTTCGAGTCATATGTGAGGGGACTCTCAAGAGGCTTGTGGGACTTGTGGGGGGGGCAGGAGCATGATAGGAGCAGAGGGGAGAAAAGGCTGCGGAGTACGGCCCATTTCACTTCCCATCATGCTTATGGGCGCACGCCTCATTGTGAATCGCCTACGGCAGCATGTTACCGCCGTGGATAAAAATCCCCTTTTGCGAGTCAAGCGGAATAGATAGACCCCAATCCCCCCTCCACCTGGACTCTCTGGAATGGACACCCACAATCCTCAAAGTGCAGACAGCGCTAAACGAGATCTCAGCCACTTTAACGGTGTCCCGTTAATTGGAATGACTAATCGGGAGTGTGCTTACATGGACAACCAGTACCAAGTACCAGAACAGTCCTTGGTGCAGAATTACTCACCACAGGCGATTAATCTCGACATTTATATTCTGAACTCAATTCATCAAAGGCTCAATTACACAAAATTTTTATTTTAATTTATCTTGTACATCTTGTGGCCGTAACTCTACAAGGCTGGTCCCGAGCAGGTCGGCGTACAGAAGAATATGACGAGGAAAGGGGCACTTTATGTGGAGGAGGCTGCAGGAAATGGAGGGGCATTTCACTGTTATTATGTTGTCATTATATTATGAAAATCACAAGAACAGGGAAGTAATGAGATACAACCGGGGGTGTGGTTCAAATGTAACCAATCATCAGTGATTTAACAGAATCATCCTGGGACCCCTGGTAAGACATCAGGGACTCTGCAGAAGTAAAAAAAAGATATGATTCAGTGCCCCCCCCAAAAAAGAAAAACTTTTATTGTCGAAATCCCTCCGTCATCACCTGACTTGCCCTACCGTGGTATGTCCACGCCTCGACCCACAGGCCTACCCATAGCTCAGGCGGCTTATGGGACCTTTTATCTGATTGGCTCACGTGGCCTCATACCCAGGCACTGGCGCACTGGTCGGCCTCCCCGATCAGCCGACAGTGATGGTTCGCCATGTGCGTGCCAGTCAGATTCCCGTCACAACAGCAGGGGTCTGACCAGCCCCCCAACCCCCCCACCTGCTTGCGACCATCCGTTTATGAATATTAATGGCTCAGGCTGTCGACAGTGCGTCCACGGAAGGGCTGGGAAACCCCTCTCCCAAAAGGACCATCAGGTTGGTTGCTGCCTGCGATTCCCCCTGCCCCGCCTCCCCGCCTTTTCCTTCATTAGCCACGTGAATTGTGCTCCTCAGGGGAGCCCCTGGTCCTTGGCAGAACGCGGAGGGAGAGAGGAGCGTGGGGCTCCTTCACAGACTGCCTGCCTGAACGAGGAGGGAGAGAGAAGCGTGGGGCTCCTTCACAGACTGCCTGCCGGAACGAGGAGGGAGAGAGGAGTGTGGGGCTCCTTCACAGACTGCCAGCCGGAACGAGGAGGGAGAGAGGAGTGTGGGGCTCCTTCACAGACTGCCTGCCGGAACGAGGAGGGAGAGAGGAGTGTGGGGCTCCTTCACAGACTGCCTGTCAGTAACTACAGCTTCCTTGATGAAAGTGTGAATCACCAGAATGAATAATGGTAATAAAAGTAATAAATATAAAGCATCAGGGTGACCCTGACATTTATACACTTTCATTTATTTATTTATCAGATGTTTTTATATAAAATGACACACATTTTTATCTTTTGAGAATCAGGGCCAGCCAGCAGCAGGAGCAAATGGGTGTTATAGGCCTTGCTCTAGAGGTCAAAGGTGAAATCACTCTACCATCTACAGCATTAGAACCAGTGACCTTCCGATCACAGGTGCAGTGTCCTAACCCAGTGAACCACACAGTGCCCCCTACAGCTTAGCATGTGTGGGTTCCTATAAAACGTTTTTTGTCAGGAGCTGATCACCAGCAGTACCTTTGTCCTGTTCAACTTAAGGCACCGGCAGTGAGGTCGGAGACAAAAAGGCACCGGCAGAGAGGTCGGAGACAAAAAAATGGAGGCATAGAGCTTCAGCCACCACAGCCCCACAGGTCGTGGACAGAAGATGTAAATGGTGGTGATTCGGGAGGTTCCCCCCCCCCCCCATTTTTAATGAGCTGTCACACATGAGTGCCCCACGTACCCAGTGGACCCCGACATCTCACACTGTGGAAATAGGCTGCTACTAAGCGCCTGAAACACCCATTCGCTGGCCGCAGTGCAGGTGACGGGGGGTGGGGGGGTACAACAGATGGCTAAGGGACCCACAATGCTCAGCTTCATCAATAATGAATAGCCCCCGCCGCTGCCACCACCAGCCCCCTGAGAGAGGAAATCGAGCGTGGACCCGTGGTCCCGGTCTAAGGAGTTGCAGGCTGCACCATTCCTGGAATTTTGGGCGTGTCGCCGTTAGGAACCACAACCTGTGATGGAGTATGCCAGGGAATTCGGATGGCTGCGTCGGAGTTCCCCGGAAAGCCCCTTCTGCGTGCCCCAGCCTGCGAGACGGCAAAGGCGATCCCGGGTAGGTAAATCTCAGAGCGCTGTCCCTGGCTCTGGTCCAGAGATTGGCCCGGCCCAGCCTTTTATGAAGGGATCCCCGCCGGCGGTTCCGTCCAAAGTCTCTTAATGAGGTCGTCACCATTTCCTACTATACGCTCCCATTAACAGGAAATGATGTCGTTAGCAGAGACCTCACTATCATGGACTACAAAGCAGTCCACATTACTCTCTATTACGCTATAATACTCTCTGGGTTGTTTCACATGGTCTTTTCCAGGCTGCAGCAAAATCACACATTCGCAGTCTGGCATCCAAGGTCAAAGCCCCTGGTGTCTGGGATTCACTTCTACGGTAGCGGCAAAGCTAACAGTGCCCTTGTCTCTCCACAATGCTAATAGGTAACATATTTCCCTCATTACGCTGTAAAATCTGATTAGCGGAGACTCCCAGCGGAGCACCTGCTTGTCATCCGCCGGCAGCGGGCTCCTGCATCCTTGTCGTATTTCCATATTTAGGGGTGCGATTATTAGCATTCACCGCTATTACTTTCCCCGCGCCGCTCTTCCTTTGATCCAGACGGACTCAGTTCCTACCCTTTTTTTGTGCAGGAGGATTTTGTTTTCCACTAGATCTGTTCAAGCTGAGTTCTCTCTTTCACTCTTTCCGAAGTCTGTGGCCACCTGCGGTTCGTGAGTAAATCAAAGAGCCCACAAATCAGATTCAGAGAAGGCCGACTTCCTTGCAGTCATATGACACTGGAGTAAACCTGGGGGGTGGGGGGGAAGGAAAAATGAAAAATGTGAAACAATCTATATGTTCAGCTGTGCTGTGCTGCATGGGAGACCTCCCCCCCCCCCCCAAGCACTGGCAGAGAGGCCTCTGTGTTACTCTCCTGCTCACCTCTTGTTAAATCCAAAAGTCAGAATTACAGATGCAGCTGGTGTAAGTCGCATGAAACGAGAAGCCATTAGAATTAAGCAGTCTAAAGTCACCCACCAATAATACCCTTTCGAGGTTCATGTACAACACAGTGATTATTCTGAGGGTGCAATGCGGGCCCTTTTTTGCAGATAAGGCATTCCGTATTCACACTCTGCCAGTCCCTTTAGGACGAGATGGATGAAGTCATCCCATTTCTGGATGATCTGCCTTCTGAAAACATCTAGCACAAACACACCAAAGGGACACAACTCTGGATGATTTGCATGACACACTGACTTAACGGACAGACATTCACAATCCTTGGGGGGGGGGTGGGGGTGGGGGGCATCAGACTGGCAGGGAGACAAAGAAAGATAAAGGCTGGTGGGAGGCTCGCCCCCGAATCCGCAATATTCTGGAACAGTCTGGAAGCCCTTTGAAGGTATCATAATGCAATTATGAATAAGTGGCTGCCAAGACAAGAGTTGCATCACGAAAAAAAAATATTTTAAAAAACCGTGTTAAGATCAGCAGTCTCATTAACACGACTCGTGACGCGAAATACATTCCCTCTCATCCGCTAAATGGACTCTGTCGGACCCATCGTTCCATATGGTGGCCCTGCCAGTGCCGCGATTAACAGCGACATCACAGATGGACGTGATGACAGCCAGTGATACGCGGTGCGAGAAGTCAGGCTAGAAAAGCTGGGAGGAAACAAAGACTCCAAGCACTCCAAACTGGTGATTCTCAGCCCAGTCTTCAGAGACCCCCCCCCGCACACATTTCTGCTCCCTCCAAGCTCACAGCTAATCACGGACACTCAGTACCTGGCTCAGGTGTGCTGGAAACCAGAAGGGAACAATAATGTGGACTGCCCGGCGGTCCGCAAGGACTGCGGTGAGGAGCTCTGTCATAACCCACTCAGCGCACACTTTTCGAGTACTGTTTCATAACTTCAAGGCTGGTTGGCTCTGGTATTAGTGAGATTTCAACCAAGGTGATACACACCGGAACTGACAATGTGTATAACCTTCATTTTCAGGCTTCCCTTTTTGTATCGATTATATTCTGACCCTGGACTCACTGTGAAGTTCAACGCAACAAAAACGCTCTTGAAGAGCACCGAGGGAAACTCGACCATTCAACTTTGATGAATCCCTAACAATTTTATTGAAGAATAAACACTTTGTTACATGCCTTATTATCAAAATAACCATGGAAACCACAAGCGTGCCCAACATGCTTCAGCGGTTTGTGAGTTATCCAGCGCTCATGTCATAGTAGAAACACCGTCTCACTGTTGTATGGTCCACTGAAGACCCTAACCTCCAAGAGATGATGGAACTCCCCCTTGCCCCCTAATGAAGCACATTTAATACCTTCACTAGAGGGCGCTGTTGGCCCACATCCCCAGATCCTCACAGTGTGCAGAGAGCCATCATCTCAGTGTGGAAGGTTCCTCTAGCCTTCGCATCTAATAAAGACCGTGCAATAACGAGCCTTTTCCAGCAAGGGGGAAATTAGCGAGATTAAGATGGAATAAGTAACGAGGCCATAATGCTACTCTGAACACCCAGGAGAAGGGTAAATGCTCTCATGACTACTGCAGAACTCATTTTTATTAAACCCAGGGTGCAAAAGCCTCCCCCCGTGCAACATTTGGGTTATTTTTGGATTATTCTGGTTTTATGTGGTATCAGGATACAAACAGCAGATTTTATGGCGTGAAAGATGAGACGAGATGACCCAAGTCAGACCCAACAAGCCTTGCATGAACAAAAAAGTGAGATAAGCATGTAAACGGGTCCCCAGACGAAGAGAGGGGGCAGGTGGAAGGGGGGGGGA
>JAABNX020000130.1:4280203-4303079 GCA_015163995.2 Mormyrus lacerda | reverse complement strand
TCACTGAAGCCCTACGTGGTTTAAACCAGCCTATCACTCAAAGGGATGCATTTGAATGGGCAGTAAGGGGCAGCCCTTCAGCACAACACAAGCGGGATGTTTTTCTGAAGACACACCCAGAGAAAGTTAAGCCAGAGGACAGATGTTACAGGTTTGGTTTGAGCCCCACACACATTATTTATTATGTTTCCTGCCTATGGTCTTAGATTGGGGTGGGGGGGTGTCAAATAATCCACAGACCCGAGGCTGACCTCATTTATAAGTCAAAGGCCTGAGTGCCTTGTCCAACAACAGAATCTTGTCATGGCCTTAGATCAAGGCATCAATCGTGAAGACCTTAAAAAGGGCAATGGGTGACCAGAGCTGTTTTGAAAAGGACGGCACGCAATCCGTTAGGAGTTCTGCGAGGCATGTGGCTCCAGTTCACACAGGAAGTGCACGCTAGTGAGTAACGGCCTACCCCCCCGCCCTTGACCCACCTGGCCACAGCACACAAACCCTGTAAACACGCAAATGCATGGTTTAAGGAAGGTCTTTATTTACAACCCCCATCCCCAGGACAGAATCAATTATTGTTTTTGCTCTCCACAGAGTTCATGCACAGGGCAGGTGACCGCACGTCGTCCTGGTCAAAGCGCCCCGCGTTTCACTTTCCTGCCTTTTCCGCTAAGAGGGCAAAAACGAAGCGACAGCTTTGGTGAAATTATACTGGAGACCCTCCCACAGGACAGTGGATGCTTCCCAAAAGCCCAGATCCTGCAGTTCCTCAGATCCCAGGGAATCCAGCTGCCAAAACAACAGAAAGACGCTCAATGGGCATAATATGACTGGCACCAGTGGGTACCGTGCCACACCATCACACCGTGGACTGAATATTAAAAAACACACAATCATCACCTGCTAGAGACCTCTTGTCACAGCTGTGCTGCCTTTTGACACGTTCCAACTGAGACATTCGAAAACATATTAAAATAAAATGAAAACAGACACCACTAGAACATTAAAGCGAAAGGGCGGCAAATTTATTACAATTCCTAAAGAAACAACATCGATGCAGTCGATATCAGACACGGTAATCCTGAGGTCTGCAGACCTCTGTGATATGAGGCTGCTCTACCCTTCTCTTCCTGGCATAGCCGATATTTCTTCATGTTAGTGAACTGAAATGCCATAGCGGGACGAGGGTTCTGGTGCACAAGCGCACGCACGCACGCACGCACACACGCACGCACGCACGCACGCACACACACACTCACCAGCAAGCCACAACTCAGCTAGCCTTGCTTTCAAAAGTAGATACATTGCACACGTCAAACCACATACGACACACACAATGGGGCAAATGTTTCCACGGCAACCCATGGAACTTCCAGGCATTTCATTACAAAAACACAAATGTTCCGTTCTGGAATTTTAGCACATGTGTAACACTAATATTCATCCCAATGAAAGAAGGCTTACTGTGTGTATCACAGGGGACCCAATATGGGGAGATGGTAATATTTGTAGGTGTGAACTTGCAGTGCTGATTTTTCTTAGGCGTTCAGAAAGCAGAAGGAAGAGAGAGAGCATTGGCCGACACGACAGTGCAGATACATGTATATTTCTCTGGGTACCCCGATTTCCTTCCAGAGTCCAAAAACATGAGGTTAGGTGAAGCTTCCCTAATTTCCCCTTAAGGTTTGAGTCTGTGCTCTGCAATGGTTTGGCATCCCTTTGGAATGCTCTGTTGGTCCATCTTCATGTAAACTTCCACTTGCCTTGGCAGCATTCCTTAAACACACAGTGCTTGCAGCAAGAATTGCGAAATGGTGATGCATACACTCATACCCCACTGGGGGAGCGTCAGCTGTCCCTCCAGCATAGAGAGTGTCAAGTGGCGGATCTCAAAGAACTGTCCAGGGGCAAATTCGCTGAGCCAAAGCGCCAGATCGCTGCACGGAGTGACACCTGATTCCTGGGCTCAGAAAGGCACCCATTCAGCTGACAGAAATGACACCATTCCATGCTTCCAACATGAACACAGGATAGGCCGCCGACAGCCTCCGTCTTTGCTGTCTGAATCTCCAGCGATATCCCCCACTTTGATAACGGCATAGCGTTTATTCAGGCGCTCACCAACCACTGCATGCTTCCCAAAGGCAAGGCAAGGATACTGGAGGCAAACCAGGTGAGGATTCCCCTGCATCAAGGAAACAAGAGCTTCAGAGTCCAGGCAGAGGCTCCAAAGCCAGCCAAAGGGCCTTTATCAGGAAGGGAAACCTTTCATAGGGAGCTGGGGGGCTGGGGGGATGGGGGGCGGCCATGGACAGCTTTTTTCTTTTGGATTTTTCATTGAGGAGGGGGACAACGACACTCTGCGATTGAAATGATGGTACAAACGTGCGTAATCCTGACGGCCTCACGGGGTGATGGGGACAAAGGCTAGATGGAGAGCAGGGTGGGGGCGTGCGGGTTCTGAGAGAGTCTTTGGGGTCCATGGGGGAATATGGGGGGTTCATGGCACATGCTCCTCACTGCTAACAGAGATAAAGATTGGGGGGGGGGGGCAAATCCTCTTGTCTGGGAAATGCAGACTGCCCTGGGTAGGATGCCAGGGACTGAGCGGTGGGCAGGTACAGAGTCCTGAGCCAGTCACAGCGCTTCCAGTGCCATGGCAGAACACAGCCCACAGCCATGAGGACACAAGAGCGGTGAAGGTGCTAGCAGCATCCTAACTGTCAAAATATGCATTTTTCTGATCATTTACGATTAATTCTTAACAGGAGAGAAATATTCCCCCTTTGACACAAATACTTTGTTTCTCAAATGAATCTACATGAAATATGTAGGTCAGGAATTCACATACAATTCAGCCAGATTCTTAGCATATTCATTGTCAGACACATGAAGACATACATCCAATGATCGTAATAAAAGATACAGAAAAAAAAATCTATAAATGTGGAGAAATACAAATGTGAAATAAAATACATACATTCTGTGTTTACCTTTTGCTTGTGATAGTGTACGGCTATATCAGTATTCGGTTAATTTGCCAGGCTTTGCCGACTGACAGCTTTAAGTGGAAGGGGTGACATGTGACACGAAACAGCCAATCAGGTTGCAGGGGATAAAGTGTAGCAGGCATGTCTGCTTCCCTGCCCTTCCGGTAATTGATGGTCTGACCCTCTCAGACAGTCAGTGACAGGCATTAGGACATGTGATATTGCGCTTAAATGAAATGGCACAATAAGATGACTATTGCACTTTTTTGGGTGAAATATTTACCGACTGTCTGCTTAACTCGAAGAGCAAAGTGACAGGTGTACATACACAGAGGTTAAACTTATGTCAGCTTTGTTCGCCCAGAGAACATTTTACCCCAGGAACACAACAACAACAAAATAACAAAAAAAATTGAAATGATGCAAATTTGTTTATGAATAAAATCCTTAAGGTAATTATTAATGGTAAATAATAACTTCAAACTGTGAGGGATACCTAAGAAAAACCTTGGATCATCTAAATATCCCAGAAAAAAAACGTAATGCAAATCCCAAACCGTGGCTCTGCCACACTCCCAAAATAATAAACAAACAAACAAACAATCAAACAATACCTAAGAACATAAGCCCATTAGCTACGAGACGCACTTGCAGTACATTCAGCAGTACTCCGTCCTTGCCAGATGCAAACAGAGACAGTCATGCACTGTACGGGTGGCCTGATGGGCTTCTAGCTCCCTGACATCACCACACCTTTTGTTTCACAGTGGTTAGAAAAAAGCGCAAAATAAAATTCTGCTGGAATTTCAGACAGTGAGCGAGACGCCTCGACTCACACTGAGGCCCCGGTGGTCAGTGTGGCATTTGCGTTCCCAGAAAACGGATAAACCTTGCTGTATCGTGTAAAAATGAGAGCCCCGAGGTGGGAAAGACAGGTCAAACACAATAAATCATGAGGGCAGAGTCATGGGGGCGGGGGGCAGGGAGCTCAGGAAGTGGGTTATAAAGGAGACGGCAGAGGGTCACTTAAACGTGACGTGCAGCATCAAGGATGGGGGGCCAAACACCAGGGGGCAGATGGTGCTGGCCACCACCACGGGGTACCACTGATTCTGCCGACCAGAGAAACATCAGGGCTGATGGGAGGCGGGGGGGGGGTTGTTTTCCTAGCATAAAGGTCCCCCCCACATAGGAAGCAACTGGGAAGCATAGTCTACAATGCATAGGCCCCATTAAAGTATGACATACATATATATACATATATATATACATATATATATATACACACACATATACACACACACACACACACACACTATATATATCCTTTGTATATATTCTTAAGATACCGACAGAAGATGGACATGTTTTTGACCGTGAGACAGCAGAGCATCACCCACAGCGTGAACAATCCTTCGGGTTCAACCAAAAGTGACAGCAGCATGTAGACCAGTGTCTAACTTCCGTGAATAAATGTTTATTGTGGTTCACTGGTCTAAATAAAAGATCTGTTTGCAATGCACTGTTTGCCTCACTTACACGTCGCTCTGGATAAAAACGTCTGCTAAATAAATGTAAATAGATGTAAATAAATGTAAATCTCAGATGTACATGGATCTCAAGACAAACTCTGACTAAAAAGGGTTTGTTAACCATCCGGTGATGCTCAGCTACAGATGGCGGTGCTCCTTATTAGCCTACAGTTTGGGGCGTGAGCTCCTGTGTCAGGTGCAGCTAGACAGCACCGAGCCAACCATGAGCAGAAGGGGCGTTAACAGAGGCGGGAGCACAGGCCCTCTGTTGACAGCTGATTGGTCCCCAGAGCACTCCCCCCCCTCCTGTTACTCATCGATTCAAAACATACCATTGGCTAAGGATAAGGTTGGCTCATTTGTAAAAATTATGGCCCATTTTTTGCCCCGCAGGTTAAGAAAATAATAGAATTGCCCTTGGTGGGTAGGAAGTAGGGGTATCACATGTGTTTGGCTGTCCAAATGAGACTTTATAACCTAATGAATAGATCCCAATTTAATGGGACACTGGTTATTGGGTCTAAAGCCTTTTAAAAACAGGCTGTTGGGCAAGGAAAGAGCGAATAAAATACCTGAATAAATTTAGTCTGGATAATCTAGGTTTCGAATGGTGCCAGTAGTTTCGTAGAATCGCAACAAGGCTAAGTGATACCAGAAGCTGGCCTTCTGAAAGACAGTCATAGATGACATCACTGCTTAAGTGTCAAGGGAGGAGTGCTCAATCCCACAGAAGGGGAATCCCAGATCCCGATGCCGCCAGAAACCGGCTGGGATGGGGGGGGGGGTTTCCAGGTCGCTCTCTATTGAGATGTCACACCCGACAGTCAGGCCGACAGTGGGCTCGATTGAGCCTGACAGGTAAAATCTTCCATCAGCAAGATCACAGGGCTGACTGTCGAATTAGGGCTGCCGATGTTTTGAACAGACCTCACAAGGCATGGAGATGGCTGCTCTTTCTCTCTCACACACACACACACACACACACACACACACACACACACACACACACGCTTCAGAACCTCTCATTACATATGATGATCCCAAGAAATAGCCCATCATTTGCCCCATTCTTGACTATTTATGAGCCTCGCCACTGTCCCTAGCGCAAGCCCTACCCTCTTTAGCTGCCGGCATGGCCTTTCAATTAAGTGATACTCCCCATAGGAGATCCAGTCGCGGCCCAGTCGCCATAGGAACTCCCATCACGGCACAGTCGCCGCAGCGATCTTCCAGGCCCCAGGCTTGACGGATTGCTGAGGTTTTCTGCGTCAAACGCAGGGCGAGTGCCGGTGCGCTGAGGGCCCACGGCCCACGCAGATGGCTGCGGTTTTTCCCCGTTACGTCAGCGCAGACTGGGCCTCAAAAGCAGCGGGCACCAGCGACCGCATGACTCGCCCAGACTGGCCCAAGGGTGGGGGCAGGGTCTGGGTAAATGGAGGGGGACACTGTTTAGTCTTCTATTCAGAGAAGATGTTGAATATTAAGAAAGGGTTCCAGACTCATATATTTATGATTGTGCAAGTGAGTTAAACAAGTACAATGAAATGTAGTACTTGCCTCCCTAATGACATAAATAATATTAAATAACTATGCAATACAACATTACATAGCTACTCAAACAGAGAACAGCGATAAAAATCTGTGGGAATTCCTGAGAAAGATATCAGGAAATAAACTCCGTACATGTTGCACTGTTGTGTAGGAGCCATGTGAACATAGGATGTATTCAGATATGAAGGTATCGCCCTCACAAGCCGCAGCAGCTCACGGAGCAAATCCCACTGGGCAGAACGGCGATGCCAGCGCCGGATTCACTCCACCGGCACGTCACACGCTGCGGTGACGCCTGAGGCAAGAAGCACTGCAAATGTTTATCGGCACGCTAACGACTCCAGGCTCACTCTTGTCGTGCAGCTGGCATCAAAGCTGACTGGACGCGGTCTTGGCGCTTGATGATAACTCCCTGAAGAGGTTCTGGGGGGGGGGGGGGTGTCACCCTCCAACATCAATGCTGAAAATGTGACCAGGGACAGCTTCTGTCAGCAAAAAGCCTCAATGTGTCACGTATGCAGCCTCCACGTGAGCAGGTGTCTATTGCCGTCCTGATCAAAGGTTATGGGTTGAAAACTTGGCTCTGCTGGTTGTGTGAGATTGGGATTCAGCACAGGAAGCATGCAGTCTTATACCTGGGTGTTGCCATTGATTGTTCCTCCATCAGGGAGCCATTGACGGGATAAGCAGGCACAGAAGATACATGGGGTAGAGTTTAGCATGCTAGCACTAATGTAAACACAGCATTCAAATCCCTAAGGTACAGCGAGATAAAAATATATCTGCTGTCTCATATATTAGAGATTCTGGTCTGCCCCTAAAGACTTTAACCACCTTTTAAAACATTTAAGAGTGATCACTTTGTACTGAGCGATAACCAGTCACCCTCTTTGTCGTCTTGACGGAGGTAATGTTGCCCAGTGAGAAGACTTTTTTCATGTCAAGGCAGCTGAAGCGGCGCGAAAGCAGATCATCATCAGAATATCATCCGATATCCACATAAAGATGCGCTGTTAAAGATGGCCACCGGATTATCATTGGAGCCTGCCCATGTCTACAAGAGAGGGCATTAATCTTCCATATATACAGCAGATAGACACTCACAAGTGCACATGGTACATGCTGAGGTTGAGGGATGGGGAAGGGGGGACAGAGCACTGGGATTTGAGGCCTGTGGTTGCAATAAAATATTCGACAGTGGCGCCTGTGTCGACGAACCACACGGCCCGACACAATATGTGGAAAATCCGTCCAATGGGGAGGCGAGACGAAACATCCAGAAAGACTGACACCAGGCCTGCTCCAAAGTCCAGTGGTTGAATCCAGCCTCGGGCTGCTGGGTACAACAACAAGACGCGCTGCGTAAATGCTGTGTAAGCTTGCAACACACTGAGCAGAGCTGCGTGAATGCTGCGTAAACCTGCTACACACTGAGCAGAGCTGCGTGAATGCTGCGTAAACCTGCTATACACTGAGCAGAGCTGCGTAAATACTACGTAAACCTGCTACACACTGAGCAGAGCTGCATAAATGCTGCGTAAACCTGCTACACACTGAGCAGAGCTGCGTGAATGCTGCGTAAACCTGCTACACACTGAGCAGAGCTGCGTAAATGCTGAGTGTGCTGACTAATGGGAGACTCTGGCCCTGTATTTCTATAATGAAGTTACAGCTGCTTTTGGCAGGAGGGGCGCATTCCTCAGCTCCGTCGCCCCTCCCTGAGAGCCAAAACGAAGCGCCGCATCGCGCCCTCCACTCCTTATGCCGATTGCCTGTGACCTCTCACCATATTGGCAAGGAGAGTGACTCCCGGAGACACCAGCAACAGCGTCCCCAGGGAAGAGTGGAGGCCAACAGTAACATAGTGATCCCCGCTGAGGAGCAGAGCACCCCCTTTTGACATTACAGCTCCCTATTACTCCACAAGCTGGGTGGGGTCAGAACGCCCCCGGAAGACAATGGGGTCACCCCTTATTAGCAAAAGAGAGGAGACACATATATATATATATATATATGTACAGTCAAAGTCAGCCTTTGGGAGTCATGGCAGCAGAGGGGAGTGAGCCTGCTTAATTAATAGTGCTATGAGTGGATAGCCGGGGGGGAGGGCAGGATGACAGGTCGTCACTTCCAATAGGGACATGCTGCCAAAACACTGTTTATGTTGCATCTCCTCCATCCCCCTCCCTTCCAGGCCAGTTATCAAGCAGTTTATAGAGCCGCCACACTTATTAAATGACCTGTGTCGTTCTGTTGGTGGTGGGGGGGGGGGGATCCCCAGCCCTCATATACACGAGACAGGCTATTAATGCTAAACGATAATCATTATAATATTACGATTGAGACCCGTAAAACACACTAAAGCTAAACATGAATCATAGATCTAGGCAGTAAAATAAATACAGAATCATTAATTCTGAATGTACAATCCAGTTACCACTAAAATAACTGGAGCCTCGGGGGGAGATTGGCTTTCATCGATCGCCCTTAAGTACAAAACCAAAGCCTTGTATCCATCGAAGGCCCGCTTCCCACAAATCCGGTCTGAGGGATGTGCATTTTCCACAGCATTCCCATTTCCAGTCCACAGGTACGCCGGCCCTGTGCCGCGGGGGACGAGCAGGGCGTCCGGAACAAACATTTGGTGATGTGAAACGATGAAGCACGGAGACAGCAGCACCATGGGCCTGTGTTTAAATACAGCACACAGGGGCAGGAGGGATTTTGGGATAGGAAGATGCATTAAGACATAGACATAGACTGTCTGTGGGCAAAAAAGAGAGACACAGACTTGACCTCGACTGCCCAAGCAAGCTCTGAAACTCAAGTGATCGTTCTGGCTTGCTCCGCCCCCCAATCCCGCTCCCGGACCGTCTCGCTAACATGGTGCCGACTGGCTCCCCTCACGGCGAGAGCGCCACGCTCAGCTTGATTCACTTTCACGCTCGACAAAAAATCCTCTGCTGTCGATTACTCACGTGCCAACGCATGCTGCCGAGCCGCCAAATGAGAGCTGCTCTTTCGTTAGCACGCCCCCCTGATATGGGGACGCTCTCAGATGGCGGGGGAGTCACGTCCCTCGAGGCTGCCGCTTTTCTCAAAAAATTCACACTGAATGGTCAGAAGATGGTGAATTATGACAGATTCTCAGGCAATCTTTGCACTTTGCCTCATTGGCACATGTTGACCTGCCTTTCCTCATGGAGTGACTGAAATATTAACACCTTGACATATAAACATGACGAAAACTGACAGGGAAAGCCCTGCTGGGCTCAGAGACGGTGTCGGTCATTTTTATCAATCCAAAGGATGCTAGTGTGCGAGTAGGACTTGTGTACGATTGATTTCTTGGTTGGTGTTACAGAGAACATAAGTAAGGATCATATAGACCAGTGATTCTCCCAGTTTTCGCAACCCTATCTTCAGGGACCCCCCGAGAGTCCATATTTTTGCTCCCTCCCAGCTCCCAACACACTTGAACCAAACAACCAAGAATGAACTAAGCAATGAAGAACACTTAATCTGCAAGTGTTTGGTTCATTCTTGATTGTTTGGTTTGGGGAGGGAGCAAAAATGTGGACTGTCAAGGGGGTCCCTGAAGATTGGGTTGCAAAACCTGATACACACTAAAATCATTCAAATGTTTGCCATATGAAGTTTAAAAACACAGGCAAAACACCATAAATTCATAAGAGATGATTCAGCAATGCTCTAAATTTTACAGTCACCAAGCAGTGAGTTGTAAATCTTCTGAACGTCAGGAAGATGTGGTAACTGCCCTCAACGTGAGTGGAGTTACAACTCAGCTCTCCGTACCGCCCACACTAATTATTCAACCTTTTAAAGGCCGAGGTTAGTGGTGCTGAATTTCCTTATTAATCACCCATTTTTTTTGTAGCCTACCCAGTGCATAATTCAATGAGTCCAGCTATCTAAAACATCCCAATATGCTCATATACATAATTAGCGGCTCACACGTCTAGGTGATATAGCTGGACAGGCATAGACACTGGATGTCCAGACATGCAGCTTATGCCTCCTATGAAGGTCTGAGTTGTTACTAAGCAACTTCCTCCCCACACTGTCTCTTTTCCTTAGAGAGGAGGCTTTCAGCCTGGGTTGTTTGTCCAGAGGCTGACCAGGAAGGAGCCAACACAGGACAAAGAGGAGAGGGTCACCTTGAGAGTCAAGTGTCTGATCTGCTCACCTGAATTTGATCACATAATAGTGACCTCTACCACAAGACCAGCCCTGATGTTACGGATCAGATGTTCCCCTTTCCTCCCACTCAGCCTCAAGTGATGAACCGATGCAAAAGGGTGCAAATAACCAAAATACTGAAAGCTGCAATCATGATGTAAATTCATGGGCAGGAAGAGAAGTCATGCAACTGATCAGGAGAGTAATTTGTGTGCTCTTCAAAAGGCAATGGTAGGTTGATCCATTTGCTTAAGTAACAGTGGTACAGAATGTGGGCTTGATTCTTTAACGAAGATATGAATACCATCGTAAAAAATGCAGAATGGCAGTATTAATGATGATTAATATCAGGGCAAAAACAGAGAATTTCAGTCTGTCAATCAATACTGAGTTTAGCAGTAGACTGTTCCAAAAAGACAAAGACAGAATTTCATTTAAGACATATCCATCCTTCATCGTTTGGATCTTCCACAACCACCAGCTAGACGGGGATGACTGATGTGACACAGCGATGCCAACTCAGAGTCGCCGGCTTTAGAGCTGCCCTTAAATCAGAGGAAGTGTGACGTGAAGGAGCCTGGGCAGGGACACCCACAGGAGACCTTCCTGAAAAACGAGAAGAGGTGAACCTGGAGGCAGCCAAAATGCCGTGATGAGGTAACGGAGCCCTGACATCAACACCCCTCACCTTCCGTCAGCTCAGCAGTGAACCTTGTCATAGACACTATTTTTTCCCCCATCTGACACATCGCAGGCACGTTTAATAGCTTGGTCTCCAGCTCAGCCCATCTCCTTGAATGCCTTTGAAAAAAGTCTCTGCGGTAACATCGGACGAGCATCTGAGGACTGGTCCCTCCCCCCATATTCTCATGGTGCCTTCAAGATGGAACATGAGGAGAACTTCATATCATCAGACTTCAAATGGCAGACCAGGAGTCTTCCTTTGTCTGGAATGTCTCACAGTTCCTCGAATGGTCCCTGCAGAGGTTTCCTCCATTTCAAGGAGCATAGCCTGTGGGCTGTACAGAGAACCACTGTGAAGTGTGCTCTTCTTGACTGCAGAACCTCTCTGATCTCACAAAGGCTCTTCACTCTCACAGATCTGCTCTGATCTCATGCTGACTGTGGATCAAGTACCACTGTGTGACATTAATGAAATCCACTTCCAGGCACAAATGATTCAGGTTACAGTAAAACAATAAACAAAATACAAGTGAAAACTGGAGGGAAAATAAACTTGATGGTCATGCAAACGCTGACAGAAAAATAAATATGCTAGATTTAAAGTATGAAGTATGACATTCTCAGAACTTCATGTTTGCCAAGATGGATACCCTTCAAAATGCTTTAAAAACCAGCCTATATTTGAGTCAAAATATTTAGCATCCAAGTAATTTTAAGAATGACTGAATTGGTTAACCAACTGGTCTGTTGACTCAAACTGTGATAACACTGTGCACCGTCCATCTATTCCACAAGACCAGGTGCTGAAGATATCAACACTTCCAAGCCTCAAAAGGGACATTGCCAGCGGCAGCAAAGCTGATCTGTCCTTGAGTCCATGTCGGTCTGTTCCTTATGGTTTTTACTGCAAACAGCAAAGTAATTTCCTGAAGGCCTCAATCACTGGCTGCGTCGGAGTACCTCATTAACCAAATGTGCACTTAGAGCTATTGTTCCAGAAGTCATTTGGCCACACGCTCGTCCGAGCAGTGCAGTCGACCTTCCCTCGCCCTACACACCGCCATCCAGAAAACATGACTGGCCGAGGAACGGGGTCAAGTGGCCGGCAGGTGCTCTTGTCCAAGGACGTTTTGGGGTCACCTCACCTGCGACACGTGATCGGAATATGCCTTTGGCACAGCAGTGACGAGAAACATTTGGAGTCAAGTGCTTTTCCCTGTAGGTCTCTACAACCTCGTAAAAAGCAGCCATGTGACCCAGGAGGACCCAGACCCGTCACCTTGACAACCGATAAGCATCCCCCCCCTTAAGCCACAACCCCCCCCTTCCTTGAGACAATTAATAGTACAGCAGTACTTTCTAAACCTACCTGAAACTACATGGGGACTGGGGTGGGGGGTGAGGCTGGGGTGGGGGGGGTGCTGTCACAGACACAGCAGATGGGTTGGATGACAGAAGCAATATTGCAGACTTTCCACATCACTGACCTACATGTTGTTTAAATCACTTTTTTCCTCCTTTCAAGTTTTGTCTTTTCTAAATCCTTCATAAGAGAACCTGCTTCCCATTTAGCAATAACCACATTTGGCATTCAAATATGCATATTATCCATCTTGGCTGGTCACTGGTGTTTTTGAATGCGATGTACCTGCTGCACTAATATTCTTAAGGTTCGACCCCCTGATGTACTGTTATAAACATCCTTTACTCCAGAAGCACAAAGTGAGAAATTCACACATTCGCACATTTTGAATAAGAGAACAACAAACAATATCTGCTCCCAATAAGATCTCAGCTATACTTTGACAACTGTTTCCTTTCCCGTTTGACATGAGACAGCAAAGCACCATCTGTAATCGAACGAGGATGTTTATCTCTGTCGCACCGTTGCTAGGCAGCATATCAGTGGCTGCATATCATCACTTCTCAACATCACCATTACGTCATGATGGTCATCAACATCGTCATTATTTACAGACAGCTTTATGCAGGGAGGGGCGAGCAGAAGGGCTACATCTGGATTTATGGGATGTTACCAAAAGTACTTTACATTTGAGCTCCAGGCGTAGCTGCTTGCATCTCGATTGTTTTGCTGCCATGGAAACAAAGGGACCAGCCACACCTTAAAAAAACAAGATGAAACAATGGCTGCAAATGAAAGTCCGTGGTCGGACGTCATTACGGCTGGGACACCAGCCCTCTGAGACAGCGTCTAAGCACTTAGCTGTGAGGTACAGATCACACAATATACTTTATTACAGGATGAATCTGTTTCACTCAGCTAATTTATTCATGAGCCCATTTTCTGCCTTTTACAATTTTTAAATGCTTCAGCTGTTTTATTAAACCCACAAGGCATTATACTTTACTTCACCTGATGACTTTGGGTATAAGCAAGTATAAAAACCAGTTATCTGTTTTAGGGGTTCCTGAAAGAAATTGCCCATTTATATGACCGCATCCAAACGCAAGGATATATGACTGTGAATCTCTCCCACTATGAAACTGCGATACAACCCCTCCCAACCTGATTAAGTGGAAGGCTTTTAATCCAACTGAAGTTGACCATCAGGGTTAGATAGAAAGGGGTTCCTTCACATATCCCATCATGCTCTCCTCTGAGACATAGACACATATATACACAGTTGAGAGCCAAGCTTGAGGTCAGAACACAGGGTCAACCATTTAGCTGGTGACCCAGAGCTTTGCTCAAGGTCCCAACAGAGATTGGGGCTACTCTGCTAAGCATGGGATTCGAACCAACGACCTTCCAAGCACAGGCACAGAGGTCTAATCTGCTGAGCCATCCATCATGGAAGTGAGTCACTGGTAATGAAAAGGAGTCTTTGGGAAAGAACATACCAAACCTTGTGCTCCTCATCACCTGGGGTGTGGGAGTGAAGGGGGGGGGGGGAAGGGGTTTGCTTCTGTGGGGTGGCCGCCCTGCCTCTCCAAAACCTTGATCCAGAAGCCAGCCGACCTCTATTTAAGTATCCAGCTAATTCATCACGCGTTGGCACTTTGAGCAAACAGCGAGAGGGCAGGGGGCTGTGGCTGAACCCAGAACGGGCCATTAAATATAAACGAAATGCATGTCATGGGGGGGGTTGAGAGGGAAGTAATTCAACGTGGTCGGAACAAATCGGGCAATCGCACCCTCAGGGACCGCTGAATAAATTGCCTTCGGGTAATGATTCCGAGGCCCTGAAGTCGTACCCGGAAGCTTCTGCCGGTGTGACGATGAAGGTGACACTGCCCTCCGATGGAAACCTAATAGCGACTTCACTCTTCCATACCGTTATTAGGAAATGGCAGGCAGGGTGCCACCTCCAAACGCGCAGCGGCACCCGCGCAATACCACAGGTAATGGCCTGCCGGTCTGGGGGTGGTCTTTCTTTAATTTTGAGAACTCTCGGCGGAACCGGTGACAGTAGGCACCTCCGCCGTCTAAATGAGCAGCTGGAGATCCTCCCAGCGCGGTGGGGGGACACCGGGAAGCCAGAGAGGACCGGGGGGCCGTTTGTTAACTGGAGCCCATCTGAAGATCCATGTTGCACTGACAGAGCCCTGGGGGGGCACTCTGAATGTGCAATGCATTTGGCCTGGTGACACGAAGCTCGATATGCTCATAATGACGGTATTGGAGCCATTGGAGGCCGGTGCATTCCAAGTGGGCATGTTCTCATGGACAGGTTTGGGGTGGGAGAAGGGACAGAAAGGGGTGCCATATCAACCCCCCACTACCATCATCATTCCCACCTACTTGTTATTCAGAAGGCCTGTTACGAAGCACGTCTCCAAGTCGGGGGGGGTGGGAGGTAAATTGACTCTGTTCTGCCCCCCCCCCCCATGCCTGTGGAGACTTAGGGTCCGGGTTTGATTTGCATAACTGGTCCTGGGATCAGTGAAGAGATGAAGTCCAAGTGGGGGGGGGGTCTTTATTTAAGTGGAGGCAGTGGGAGGCACAGATAGGGTGGGCACGGACCAGCGAGCACACAGCACACGGACCCGAGTCTTATTTGCCGAAACGCACCTGTAGTAGAACAAAGCTGAGACCCGTCACACTTGGCTAGAGATCACCAATCCCGCCATGCCAGACTGCGTATTTCACCGCCACAGCATGCTGGGCTCCGCTGTGTCGCAGTGTCGCTCGCTATTCTCCCCAGGTGGGCAGCTGGCATGTATTCCAGGCTGCTTTGAGTATCCTTGGTTAGCAAGGCTGTATGTGGGGGTGGGGCCACAGGGGCACGGACCCCAGCTGATTGACCCCTGGAGTGGTCCCTCTCCTGTCACTCACCGATTCAAAACATATCATTGGCTGTTTTTAAGGTTGGATCCTCCATATGAATTACGGCCCCTTTCTGCTCCCCACATGAAAAAATGCTAGAACCTCCCTTGCTTAGCCGGGGTGCCCTGCAGAACTTAAAAACCGCTTTAACATCACAACCCGCGGGGGTTTTGCTGAAGCTCCATAATGATGCAGCCACAGATAAAGCATAATGGTGTCTTGTGGCAATGCTATCTTCGGCTGCAGACTTGGGGCTGTACGTCAGAACAGGCTTTGGAAAAACAAACAGGTGGGAATGGTGGTGGCGGATTTGGGGGGTTAATACGGAAAGTTTAGAGCGATTCTACATGGTAAACTCCGACGGGGTGGGGACAATTCCGATGATAAACATCTGACGCTGGTTACCATGGTAAATGGATTAGAACCTTCGCCTCCGACACGAGCAGCTTCAGTTGCGACGACACAAAGAGCACTGGGTAAAAACAGCAGATCAACAGCAAACCGGTCCCACGGTAGCGCCACAATCGGCTAATCTAAGGGGGGGTACCGGGCACAGAATGCGAGCCGTCTGCATCGGGCAGCTAAACAGAGATGTGAGATACGTTAAAGAACCCAAGACCACAACGGCCTGCGGCTGCTCTGCAAATGAAAAGTCAGGCCGCCAAATTTCAGACCAAAACCATGGCATGTGCAAACAACGTATGCGTCACTGACGTGCTCTTCGAACCACGTGTTGTGAGCCACCCGGTTACGTGCTCTTCAAACCACGTGTTGTGAGCCACCCGGTTACGTGCTCTTCGAACCACGTGTTGTGAGCCACCCGGTTACGTGCTCTTCAAACCACGTGTTGTGAGCCACCCGGTTACGTGCTCTTCAAACCACGTGTTGTGAGCCACCCGGTTACGTGCTTGCATTCATGTGACTGTAGCAGTTAAACCCTGTCTCGCCACCAAAGTTCTGGGCCGCAGGAATCTACCCTGAGACCCGGAAGAGATCCACGCCGCCACTTGAAATGTCTGCTGGGGACCCGATCCAGGTACCGCGGGGTGTCGGAGGCACCGCAGAGGAAGCAGGGGCTCATTAATCCAGGATTCTCAAGGCAAAACGGGGGAGGCCGTCTATAAATTCAAAACCACTGAGGACGGGTCTGTGTCCATTTGGCTTCAGCGGCACAATTTAAATTTAAGTTAAAAATTAAACCAAGGCAAAATCCTAAAGTGCCAAACCACTTGTCTGTTTGGACCCAGAGGCAGAGACTCACTACCCCATCAGCCTCAATAAACGTCAAAGTCAATAGCTGTGCTGAGTCAACACCGTGCAGCCTTTGCTGTTCATGTTTGGGGGGGAGCGGGGGGTGGGCGACTTTGAGAATTCAGGAATCCGAGACGGAACTCGGCTTTGAGGTTTTTGGAAATGCAGTTCAGCTTTCCCAGCATGCAGTGCTGGCCTGGGTTACCGTCCAGCTGCAGGAAGTGCGGCTCGTTGAGTGTAAAACATGCGATGCATCACGTTGACTGGACAGGAAATAGACCTGTCAATTTTTAACACCTTTCTGTCAATAAAACTGTTGGCCAGCTAATGCTCTGTGGGAGTATGCTTTTAAAGAATAAAAAAAACTGTAAATGATGAAGAACAGAGTTCTTTTTAAAAATAATTGCTTAATACGCTGATATTTCCATCAACAACATTTCCAAAAGACTGGATTGCTTACATATTGGGTTGTATTTCTTCTGGATTAGAAAGGAGTATTTTTTCATAGACATATCCTTCTACTGACCTCGACAGACTTCGTGTTCTCCTGCACTTTTCAGCTCCCGGATTTGGTGGAACCAAATGAATCATCCCCCTGCTTTATCTCCAACTCTCCTGTAATGTTCCCGTTCAGAGATGATTTTATTACCACTGTTGCAACGATGACAGCGATTACATTTCTACATCGTGTATACCTTTTGTTACCCAGAAGTGCACGATAAACGCTGATGTTCAGCAGGATTAGTGTTACTGCATCATAAGGTGCATGTTACGCCGTTGGCAGGCAAAAACACATATGCATCACAACAATGTTTCTCAACCCAGTCTGCAAAGACCCTTAGACAGTCCATAATTAATCTAATTCTGGCCAAATTAATGCCAAAATCCTGGAAACCTAAAACAGTGGATCTGCATAAACAAAAAAGCAGAGATCTTTAAACATGACCAAAATGATTTCTCTGAACAGAAATTGTGTAGAAAACAGGATGTTATATATTGTTCCACATCTAATTTAGACTTGAATTTAGGTACCAGTTACCAACTTTCAGACCTGGAATTGGTGCAAAGTGCAGAGACCTTAATTCCTACAAAGAGGATCAACCTTATCAGTAGCCAATAATATGTTTTGAATTGGTGAGTGACAGGTGAGGGGGCACTCCAACAGCCATTCAGCTTTCATCGGGGGCCTGTGGCCCTGCCCTCGTATACACCCCTAGCAAAGCCCAAATAAGGTGTATTCTTTAAACTTCCCGTAAAGCATGAATGAGCATATTCAGCACAAGGCGGCCAGCAGCCACCGACTGGGGCCCAGTACTGCGGTACAATTAAACATAGAAGAGCACTTCTGCCAAGGGCTGTTTATCAGACATGCTTGATTCTCTGAGGTGCGTATGAGTCTCTATGCGCTCAAACCATCCCTGAAAAGCAGGCCGTGGAGATAGAAGAGTCCTGTCTGTGCTCGATTACGAACGCAAACCATACGGAGGTAATCGATGACCTTCCCCGTTAATGGCTTGGATTCTATGTTTTAATTAGGTGAGACTGGGGCTGACCAGATAACTGCATACGTTAATTTGATTGCCAGCAGCTAACTTGATTAGCGCAGCCTGAGGCTTCAGGGGAGGCAGGGGTTCAATTAACCAACAGTGAGCAGATTTAATGTAGTTGGAGTAAAATCAGCCACATGTTACTGTGGGAGCCAATCAGAACGGAGGAAGCCTAATACGGAGAGCGGGTCATCGACACATTGGCGTGCGGGTGCTTCTGACGCGGGAAGGAGACGATACGTGCTGGTTAAATGGGTCAAGCCATGGGACCGTCAGTTAACAACATAAACAGAAAAAGGGCAAGGAAATCGTTAATGCTGAGCGGAGACGGTGCTGGGGCAGAAAGGTTGTGTTTTGTCGCCTGGGGTAAGAAGGCAGGGGTGTCAGCATGGTCACCCCACTCTATGAGGCAGACTGAGCAAATGTCGAATGACACCTTCCACGGCCCCGCCCACCAATGTGTCACATTAGACCCAACGCCCGGGGGGACTTCTGAACACTGTGTGACCTCAAAAATCTTTGGCATCGCTGGGGCTTGCTGTCTGCCATAAGAAGTTTATCGGGTTAGTTCTGTGGGACAAGGAATATCACGCTGCTTGCCATCCACCCCCCCAACCTGTCAATACCGCTCCAAATGTGCCCTCGGCAAGACTCGTCTCTGTACTTTGTAAAAAGCTACGTAGACTACATTTTAAAATATCACGTCCAATGCCCATCAGTATGTGCCGTGGCGGTGACCCCTGACCCCCAGCATCCCCAGAATAATGTGGCCACCACATCTGTACCCGCGCAGAATTCCACACAGCCGTTGCAAGGTGCTTAATCCCATTCCGTCAAACAAAGATCGCAGGCAGCCCGGCGCGGTCTCCTCTGTGGGCTTCCATGTTCCCAACTGCGCCCGACTAAATATTTATCCCATTTCTACGGAACAGGCACAATTAAATAGGCTCAGATCAAAATCTCGAGCCCACCAGAGGCGAGACAATTTACCATTGTGGACTCAAGGCTGGAAGCCAGCCCCGGGAGCTAATGAGACTCTCTGTTTACGGGATGAGCAGGAGGATGTGGCGAGAGGAGTGACCGCAGTGACGATATCATCACTAAAGCCCGGGCGGATGATCGAGGAGGACGGGTGAGGGGCGTGTGAGAGAGAGTGTCTGGGAGTGTTTGCACACATGCGTGTGTGTGTTGGGGGGGGGCGGGAGGGGGCGTGTGCATGTGGGAAGAAGCTGCAGTAGCTTATCCGCTGCCAGGCCTGTGGTCCCACTGATAACACGGGACGTCGGGATGGGCAGGAATACCAATGTACCTCGGAAACAGAAGACTGTAGCAGGACGTGTTCACAATCTCCAAGGGGCAAGATCGGGGGAGGGAAGGAGGGGAGGGGGGTTATGACACTTCTCTTCCCGCTCTTGTGTGATGTCCTTGCACAACCTAAACACACCAGGGAAATGGTGTGTGGTCAAGCGAGTTAAGACTCTTTGAACAAAATCAAAAGGTCGCTGGTTCAAAACCCAAAGGCAGAGCGATGTCACTATTGAGCCCTTGAACAAGACCCTTAACCCCAACGCTCCAGGTACTGGCTGACCCTGCTTTCTCAGCTGGATATCTACTGGGTAAATAAAACTGAATGGTACAGGACCAGCTCAAGTGAAGCCAAGCAACAAGTTATTAGCTCTGCTGATAATCCATCCATCTATCTTCCATAACCACCAATATGGTGTCATGGAGCTGAGGATACCCTTGACAGGTTTCCAGTCCATCGAAGGGCAGGCACCGTGCAATTAAGAGACGTTTTGGACTATGTGAAGAGACCTTCACAGTTATGGCGAGAACATTCAGACTCCACACATACGGATTTGGGGCCAAACACTGGAGATGCTAAGACATGGAGTCACCGGGCTTCAACAGATGCTACCAAAGCCAAGGTGAGATGGACAACCAGGGTTCGTCTGACCCCTGTAGCATCAACGACCAACCACCTCCAGTTTCTGCTTGACTTGAATTTCCACAAGATAAAGAGAAAAATGACAGAGTAGTTAGGTTTAAAATTACACTGAAATTAATAACACTCTGGGAGAAAAAAAACGATTAGAGAGACTAATTAGAAAAATTTTATAGCTTAGCAAAGCCAAGTCATTAATTTAGTTTAGCAGAACATTAGTTGATACAGCATCCCCTGAAGAAGCATTAATCTAACATTAGTCCAAGGCGCATAGAAAGTAAAACACACGACAAATTCAACCAGGGTTTTCCCACGGAGACGGCTTATAATTCGCTCCCGCAGAACCTTTTGCTTTTGTCTGCTTACGTTTTCATTACCGCTTGCAGTATATTTTTAACAAGTCGTGATGAAGTTGTATTTCGCATTTCATTAACGCAGCACTTCACCTTGCCAACTGTGGTGGAGAGAGGCAAAATCCCTGGTGGAGATTCGTAGAACAAAAGTAGAAGAACAAAAAATGTACAGTTATAAACTGTAATTAAAACATCCTAGTTAAATAAAGGCCTTGATAAAGAGAGGGTTTATGGATATATTGACTAGATCTAGCCGGACTAAAGTGAGGACAAAAGACCCACTAAACTCAGCACCCCCTCCACTCTCCAATCGAAATGATTGGAGGCCAATCTCATTTGGAATGTATGTTTGTTCAATGATCATCTAAGATCGGTGTGGTTCTACAGGAGTCCACATGAGGCCTGTGAGAAGTCCACAGGGATCACTGAAAACCTACGTTCAAGGTGATTTAAATCCAACATTTATATTCTATAAATCCTGAACAAGTGCTAAGTCACTCAATGAGTATTAAAAACATGGCAAACATCTAAATATAGACCTATGCTAAGGGCTAACAGTGCAGCAATGCACACCCCTACCCCCCATCGATACCATGGCTGTTTTAATGTTTTAATGGAGTCATTCGGACTAAGCACCTTGCCAGAATGTACAGCTGCTGACTCCTCCCATTCTATGCATGGTTGGTTAATGTCTATGTCACGTCGCGGAAGGTCACATGACCACCGATGCACTGAATGTCTCACCAAGGTCACAGGCTGTCATAAAACTGCAAGCGCCCCCCCCCCAGGACGAACAGTGACCTTAGGCCAATAATCTTAGTGAGGCGGAAGAAACGATCGCGGATCACATCAAGTCAATGCCAATCCCCAAGAACACCTGAAGATCTATCTAATTATCCCTGGTGCTGGTAAGTGAAGACCTTCTGTAAGGGATATGCAGTGCTCTTCAGAAGGTGACACCCTGTCCCCCCCAGTGAACACTACCTAGTGCACCGAACTGGGCCTTGTGGGACAGTGCCAGTGTACCCACTGGTACAAGGCTCGCCTAAATCTCCACGCTCCTGGTCTAATCTTTTAATGCTACTATAAAACGAGAGCCGGATGACATGAATAATAATTGTGGGGGGCTGAAGTTCAGGGTTTCGTAGGTGTTTTTTTCACAGCACTGCTGACAACTTCCCGGCAGGAGTAAATAATTCACTGAAGCAGTGGAGGTTTAAATCAGGGCTGACTTTCGAGACATCCCGTTCTGTCAGTCCCCAGTAATGGCAAGGGCAGATAATTAATAGCAAATAAATGTGGCTTCACAGCATGTGAGATGAACATGAAGTAAGCTGCAAGCAGCGTTTGCCTTTAATGTGCCCCCGGACGCAAGGAAAATGTCGATTTACATGAATCTTTAAAAAGTCCTAGGGCCCTGCAGAGCAGAGATTACCAACTGATACATTGACAGAGATTTTGAGGATGGCTGTTGCATTAAGTTTACAGACTTAATGGTGGGGGGGGGGGGGGGGGTTGGTGAATTTAATGGAAACTGAAAAAAGTCCCCCCCCCCAAACTCTGCTTTGGTATGCCCCTAAAACAGCCTCTCCACTCGTCAGCAGGTTGGTCTGTTCTGGACATGTCCAACAACAGCATGCCATGGGGGAGGGTGGGTAGAATAGGAAAAAAAACCTCCCCCCCACATTTCTCGTCACACTGGTAATGAGCAAAGGTTACTTTGCTGGAAAAGGTGGTACAACCTTCACCCCTAATTAACCATCTGGGCTTTTAAACCCCCGGCCCCCCCTCCCCCCACCATTCTGGCTTTCTGGGTTGACGGTACCTTGGCAGTGGTTCCAGAGAATCTGCCCTAATGGTCCTGATAGGGCCATTGGGTCCTGACAGTGCCGTGATGCAGCCCGACCCCCCTACCTGAGGTTCAGACCCCAGCGGTCAAGGGAACCTTCTCCTCCACAGATTTACTCTGTGTAGAATGAGCTGCCAAATCACATCCAATCATCAGACTCCCTCTTATCTCTTAAGAAATGCCTTGAGACAAATCTGTTCCAGAGATTCCTCCACAAGCCCGATGGCTATTTATGTTCCCCGAATGTTCTTATGATGCACTTTACAGCAGGTCACTGAATAGTCTAATTAGCTTAGTTTTTACTTTGCTAGAAGTTGTTGTCTCTCCTGCTCCAAAACTGCTTACGGTTGTACTTGAGCATTCATTTCCTATCGTGACACACCCATGTAAAGTTCCTTGGGGACACTCTACTGTGAAAGGCGCTATATAAAAATAAATTGAATTGAACTGAATTGGAAAGTCAGCCTAGCTGCACTTATGCCTGGCCGAATCCTCGACGGCACATGTGTAAAGTGCTATTTACCTCACTTGGGGGGGGGGCATGGCCTAAGCACCCAGGCTTAGCTGTAAGCTTACATATAGAAACAGCTTGTGCTGCCATGTCAAGCTGACTGGGTGGGTGCTGATCCTAATTAGCAGCTTCGGGGCATTTACCCCCCCCCCCCCGGCCCTGCCCTGCAGCAGTTAAG
>JAABNX020000130.1:4261879-4276898 GCA_015163995.2 Mormyrus lacerda | reverse complement strand
CCTGTTTAGCAACGGGCTGTGGACCACCGCGGACCGAACGACTCAAAATTTCTATCAACAAAGTAACCAGAGCGATAAACTCCATTGCGTTCAGCGAGAGCGCACGTCGCACCATAATGACGTAAGCGCGCTCCGGCATCGAATGCTAAAACCGTATGTAAAATGCACTGGGTGAAACATCAGCGGGACTCGAGACCCAAGAGACCATATTATCTCATATCCGAACACGCCACTGAACCTGCCGCAGTATCAAGGTCAACACGCCACTGAACTTGACGCAGTATAAAGCACAACATGCCACTGAACCTGCCAGAGTATCAAGCCCAACACGCCACTGAACCTGCCGCAGTATAAAGCTCAACATGCCACTGAACCTGCCGCAGTATCAAGATCAATGTCTTAAATTCATCCGCACATCTGCCTTGTTAAACCAGTGCTCTCTTTCGCATGCATGGCTCTTCCACCAGCAGCTCAAACGTATGTCCTACCTCAGTCAACACAACACGATGACCATGACGCTCATCTCCCTGAGGTCTAATATGTTTGTTAAGAACATGGAAAAACGGAACTGAGGTTGGGTATAGCACATCCAGAACATTAACAACATGCTGTACTCGTGCTGGATTCAACACCATTAATTGTACCAGTAAGCATGCCCACCTCTTTGACCTCTGCCCTTTCACACCACTCCACTCCACTCCACCAGGGGAGTCCATTTTTTTCTGCCAAACTTGCGGCATGTTCAGCCTGTTTTGGAAAGAGCAGAAAGGTGGAAAAGGGCGGTGGAATCATTTAGCAGACGATGTGGGATTCCTCTGAGGCAGAACAGAGACTCGGTTTCCAAAGAAATCAACAAAGCAGGCAGCGCAGCGAGTCTTACAGGCTTCCAGAAACAGACTCATAGTCCAGATGAGAATCACGGTTAAAAGCAGGTACCCAATCTTCAAATTCACGCTGTGACATGAGGTGGGAAAAAAATTAATATGTTAAATATACATAATTTATGTTGGCTGTTTACAATTTCATGTAGCCCTCAGATTCACAGGTTGGGCATTATTAATAGAGAAATTATTTATAAAGCTCTGGGACGTTACTGTAGGTATGACTGCATTTTCACTCAGGAGTCCAGTCCCTTAACTGCTATGACCCCTGCTGGAGAACTTGGATGGATGGCTCCCTCAGCAGACCTGCAAGAAAACCTGGTTCAAGCTAATAAGCGCTGAGGTTATTGCTGCATCGTTAAGGTAGGGAATGTCATACCACACATCTATACACCTAAAATATACACCTGAAGTCACGGGCAGCCACAATTAAGATTAGAGTCAATGAGCTCTTTGGTGGGAATATCACCATCTCAGAGGTCATCGCGCTCAGATCACATGTCTGTCACATGATTCCCCCTTGAGGAAGAAGAACGGGGGAAGCGGAAGGACGGGGCACTTTAATGAGCTGCACCCTGGCCCTCCACAGGCCATAAAGCACAGCCCGACCCACAGACAAACCCCCTGCCCCTAATTTCACCACATGAACACATCTTCAAACAGACTGAGAAATCCTTTAAAAAGGACACACAGAGACCAAGAGAGCTGAAGAAAGGAAACGCGCGGAAACGGTGCCTGCGATCGATGCAGAAGCAGATCTCGGCAGTGCGTGGATCAGAGGTCAGCGACCTTGGTCTGGGGGGGGTCGTAAGGCGCCGACTGGGGTTGGACCTTTCTGGCTGAGCTCTTAATAACCCTCGACTGAGATGGTGACGAAGCCGACCTCACCAGTCAAATCACGATAAACAGATTCTGTTAGTAAAAGTAATTATATTAAACCTAATTAAACGCAATAAGCATATTCTCTTCTTTGGTAGAATATTTGTGAAATGGACTACAAAAACCTGGCAGCAAAAACCTTCGAACCTGTGAAACTATCCATCCATCCATCCATCCATCCTTCCATCTTCCGTAACTGCTTATCCTGTTCAGGGTTGTGGTAACTTTAACTGTTATTGCTAACCTACGTTCATCTTAAAGTGACTGGAGAATAGCAGCTTTGAAGGACAGGTTTGAATTAAAGTATTCATTCAGACAAGGATGATTAATTATGCATTTAGCTAAAATCAGCGCAGCAAAAAGCCCCCAGGATCAGGGATGTTAACCCAGGACACTGAGATGTTCATAAATTAACAGCAGGGTTTAAACTCCCTCACACCAACACGGGGGCTCTGGTGTAACGGTCACTGGGTGAGCTATGACCCAGCTGTGAAGACCCACCACTAGATGCGAGATGAAGATAAGCCAATGGTAGGAGGGTATCTCACAGGCTTAAGGAAGCGAGATCCACCAACACAGATGGGCAGACAGACTTTTGGATAAAACAGCAGCTTCTCAGGCTTCACAGCAGAGGAGATCACTTGGGGAAGAAGGAAGGAAGGGATGTGGCATGGTCATAATGGAGTTCCAGCGGCGGTTTGCTGCACCGAGGCCGTAAAAGGCAGTATCTCTGAGTCGATGTGCTCAGACGGAGCACCGTGAAGTGGAAACGGCTGCAGCTGCTCCCCACAAGGCACGGGGTGGGGGGTGGGGGGCATTTATATGCAGCAAGCGCAGTTCAGAAACCGAAGCACCACAGCGCACAGTGCAGAACATCTCCAGATGCTGGAGAGCGATTTAACACAGCAGGTCTCCTGATGGCGGGAGGACGGAGAGGCGGAATCGTCATCACCATCCCCTGCATCACCATTATCACCGTCATCACTATCATCACCACCATAACCAACATCACCATTATCGTCACCATCATCATAACCCCTGTCAGGACTGTCTTAGCGCATCAGAAGCCTTTCCTTATGCATTCATTGCAACCCCTCGCCGCACACACACACTTTAATAACACACTTTTCACAATCTGGGTTCATCTGCTCTGATGTGATGCAGAAAACTCCCCCCCAGCAGAAAAGCACCCCCCCCACACAAGCACACCAAGGCACCCGTCGTCTGTCAGAGGCTGATAAACGAGTGCATGCTAAGTATCTCCATTAAATCTCCCTTATCGGGGCGAAGGCGAGTTTGGCCCAGCGATAAGTGTGCCGAATGATGGGCCGGCCCAGCAGAACCGACCAATCGGCTCTGAGGGGGACCGCCCCATTCATACAGATTAGCTGCTATTGTCCGGAACAAGGCGACAGCTGAGGCTGATAATCAAGCGCCAAAACGACTTTGTTTGTCTTGAATGCCCAGTTACAGGGGGCTGGATTTTAAGGTAATATAAGAATAAAAATAATCACCAAACAGTACCATACATATTTAAATGATTATCACAGAGCTGTCTGATAATAAAGCTAAGGAATATTGAGACTAGATTGGGCCAGGCTATGCGGGTACTGAGTGGGGGGAGGGGCCAAGGCGGGGGCCAGGCTATGCGGGTACTGAGTGGGGGGAGGGGCCAAGGCGGGGGCCAGGCAATGCGGGTACGAAGCAGGGTGAGGGGCAAAGGGCCCAAGGTGGGGGGGATGGAGCAGGGCAAGGGGCTGGGTAGGGACAAGAGGGTACAGAGTGAGGCAAGGAAATCGGTCGGGTGGGAAGCGGAAGGGATGAGACACCAGGCGAACAGCATGGGTACAGATGGACTGACCCGAAAGGCAAATCGGCCGTGGTCCGGTCCCTGAGTCTCGTCAGCAATGACTGCACCATGCCAGTCTATTCGAAACAGGGAATCATCAGACACCCCCCATGGGGGGGGGCAAAAAACCTGTTATCGCCCACATTTGTGTCCTTGAAAGTCTTCTGCATTGTTCAAGTGAAGACTGCACACGGCCTGAGTGCCACAGACGCGAGAGGCAAAGCGGAGGGCGAGTGTCTTGAGGACTATGAGGTGGGATTATGATGAGACAAAAAAAATTATTATTTACTAAAAGCCCGGGTCCTCACTACAGGGCCGCCTTCCCATTCAAAGCTCACTACCCCGC
This sequence comes from Mormyrus lacerda, assembly GCA_015163995.2. Classification (NCBI taxonomy): domain Eukaryota; kingdom Metazoa; phylum Chordata; class Actinopteri; order Osteoglossiformes; family Mormyridae; genus Mormyrus; species Mormyrus lacerda. The sequence goes on along the minus strand of JAABNX020000130.1, from coordinate 4,272,943 downwards.
GCTGAGTGACATCTGCAAAGATTAGACATTAATTCGCCGGCAGCCACACAGGCAGAGGTAATGCGATGCAGGCAGCACCAGCGCAGCACCACTGCAAGCGGGAGAGCATAATGACATAAGGGGAGAGTAAAACACTGGGACTTTTCAGCCCTGCTGGGCCTGCGATGTCAGACGGGGGGCACATCAGGAAAGCCACCTTCATTCAGACCCCCCCTGCCTCCCGCTATTGCCGCCCACTTTGAGTGTTTTATTAATTCAGTCGTCACACGGTGGTTGGCAGGGGGAGCATCACACCGGACGCACAGCTGACACTCCGTATCTAAGGTGTATCTCTTTTACTCCCTCCTCCTGTATGTGTGGTTGCCTACAAAGGCCTGGAAGTTGACAGAATCAGACCAAAATTCCATCCCCCCGCCCGACCACTCATGTACAGTACATGGAATAGTAATAGAATCGTCCCCACACTACGAAGCAAGAACACATATCTTGGCACTGGGAAATAGGGAGTTGGGAGTCAGCCGATGACTTCAGTAAGTGTCAGAGGAAGAACTGGGCCTGGTTCTTCCCGGATCGCGTCCCGGGACAATGAGGGAGGAGCTGATTGGGTTATGTCACTCCCTGATTCGCATGTGTCATCGGAGGCTATTAAGGTCAGTGCTTCTGGGAGAGGGAAGGCTGTAGGCGTGGAATTGCCTAACAAGACCCAGAAAAGCTGCAGTGCAGTGCAGTGTAGGGTTGGGGGGAAGAGGCACATTCCTATCAGGTCCACGCTCATCTCTACCCGTTCACCTCGTTTCACTAGCTTTCGGTTCCTTGGTGCAGTTTTCCCCAGTGGCTGCCGTCCCCCTGCTACATGTCATACCTACAGAACTTTCTTCTTGATTTCTTCTTCTGTTACCCTAATCCAGTACCGGAGGTCCAGTGTGGATGCTCAGGCTGTCATCTCGTAATGTCGGTCTCTGCCTGCCTTCTCCCATCTTGGTGCAGGGATATGTTGACCAGCAGGAGTGCAGAATGAGGGTGGCGACCAAGACACCATAACCCAACCACATGAACCTAGTAGGTCTGTATTCATCCACATCTGGACCAACTTTCCATCCATGTTCTCCAGGCTTCACCAGGGCAGTGACCCACAGGACGCCACACTGTGGGTCACTATATAAGGTTATCTACTGGCCACACAATCAATCACACATCTGCTGCTAATCATATGACATCATATGCCACACAAATATCTAGCCATGGTGACTTGTATGAAATACGATGACTTTTCAGCCAAATGCAGAGCAGGACCTTGAAGGAGTCTCCATCCATGCCGTACACAGGGTGTCAAGAAGAATTCGTGGCCATCCGCAGAGGATAGGGGTCGACTCGGCCTTATTTTGAGTCAGCTCCACTCCACCAGGCGGCTCACGCTGACCCAGGCCCCCTCCTGGCGGCCATATGTCCACCCACATCCTCGCCGTGATGGGCAGCGGGCGGCAGCATCTGCTTGCGGGCGCGACCTCCAGCAGACAGATGGCTGTGGGGGACGGAACACTTCCGGCACCTCCTCACCGTACGTCTCCTACGGGTGCGGTAGCTGGCGTGGTGGTGGTGGGGGGGGGCAGCCCGGAGCTCCTGAGGACTGACCTTCACAAGCTGGGCTCATTGCTCACGGCCTCAGCCCCATCCCTGAAGGGGAGCCCTCAGATTATGTAGCATTAGCCGCTAACGGCTGGCAGCTGCCAGCAAGCCGCATAATGAATTATTTTGAAATTCGGCCAGCATTAATTACTCGATGGCAATCTATTCTGCATCTGAATGCACGGGGCGCCCAGAATCCGATCTGAAGCCATGTGATGTATTATTTTATTATCTGAAACCTGCCAGAAAAAATCTGTCGGTGCATAAAACACATTCACTATATATAGTGGCGAGTTACACTGAGAGGAAAGCAAATGTCATTACAGTCAATTTATTTACGCCATCCATTGATTTTCTGTTACTGGAACATAAATTGGAAAAACATCAAAAATCCCCCCCACCACCCCGAATAAATAAAAAGATAAGAAAAGATAGGGGACACAGAAGGAATTTAAACTTCACTTTGTCCCCAAACCTTCCCCCTATGAGTGAAATCCTTTATTACTTACTCAGCGTTATTCCAGTCAAGCGCAAACGAAAATAAGTGTTCTGTTTTTGAAGCGCTGAGTCATGAAAGAGAAGCAATCGCTTGTCTCCAGGCCAGCAAGCACCGCTGCCTGAACAAAGCACAAGTTTAATATTTCTGCTTGGGCCAACTGCTCAAAAGTCCCCTGAGACAATCAACTTTGCACATTCTGGGATCAAATTTACTTGAACGGTGCTCTCACATCCCTTTGTGCATTGAAACTCTTGAGCTTCTCACCAATATGATGTTGACCACAAATGCTCTTCACCTGAGGAACAGATACTAAAATTCACCACAGATGATTAATACATTTTTTAAACTCAAATTCTTTTTCAGAAACAATTTTTCAGTGACAAAGATCATCAATAGTTACATACGCTATACAGACCAAAGGTACATAAGTTATATGATTTTGTATGTAAATAATCCTTCCATAAAGAGTAAGAACGACTCTCTTGAATCTCTTGAATAAAAGTAGCAGTATTACACCAATAAGTAAGAGCTTCCAATTAAACATGAAGAACATCAGCATGGGCTTCAGGCCATAAGCTGTGGCTTGTGAGGTGTCAAGAAGCTCTGAGAGGCGCATGAGTGGAGGACTGAAAGCCGGGCTGAGACGTCCTCTGTGAGCGAAACACATCCTGTCAGAAAACTTTAGAAGCTTCTATAGATGGTTATTTGTCTCCACCCACACACAGCCAAGTGAAGACCAACCCAAGGTGTTCTAACGGAGCCAAGGAGAAAGTTGCTGAGTCATCATTGTCCAGATACGCTTAAATAAAGGATGCATTCATCTGTGTGTGGTCTATCCTTCTGTCCTTTCGGTGCTCCTCACCTCTGAGCCTCTGAGCCCGTGAGCTCACCATCATTATGGCACAGCAAAGTCGTGCGGCAGTCGTGCGAGTCACACCCTCCACTCGTCTCTCCTCCAATCAGGAGGGAGCGTCGGATCATGGGTAAGGCTTTGCCTCTCTTATCTCTTGTACTCTCTGAGATGGCATGAGATGAGTGAGAAATGAATCTCCTCCCCTCTCAGTGTGCGGCTGTGGCGCCCAGCCACGCCCACTGTGCTGGACTAACCACTTATGACGCGGTAGCAGTGTGAGGCCTGAAAAGCTATTAGGCACCAGAGGCAATTCGGTGCAGACGAGGTCCCAAAAGGAGCATGAGCACCAGAGTGACCCTGATCCCTGCGGCCTCCTGAACCAGATGAGATAAGATTCATGTTTGTGCCAACTTGCAGGGAACCATTGATTCTTGAAGCCTGTGTGTGTGTGTGTGTGTGTGTGTGTGTATATATATATATACACACACACACACACACACACACACGCACACACACACACATATATTCAGTGGTATGTCAGAACTTGAACTTAAACTGTTCAGAACCTGGGTTAGAATCCTAAAAAGTTTGAGTCCTGATCGAATTTTCCCCATAAGGTGGGTGGTTCCCGGCCCCAAAAAAATCTAAATATAATATTTTTTTTTAGCATTTAAACACAGAATGAACAGGATAAAACAATAAGAGCATATACTAAAACACATCTCAGCACATTTATGGCTACCAATAAAAAATTAAAAATTAACCTGAGGAAAAAAAAAATTCGCAAACACCGTGGAAACACTGTTTTTTTAATAACGGCTTCCAAATCGATAAAGAATGTATCCCAACCCTACCCAAGCCCTGCCCCAGCACTGCGCCAACACTAAACTATGCCATGCGGTCCATTGTTTATTTTTATTATTATTATGTATTTGTTAATTTGTTCATAAATCGTAAACTTTTAGGTTGTAACATTTGTACAACTATTGCGTAACTTTTTGCTGAGCAATGGTTACCAAAATTACATAAAGTACAGTGAAATTTTCAATAAAAAAGCACTATCACCAGCAAACAATGCTATCACAGTGAATGCGAGACGAGGCTGAGACTGAAGCGTTACCCTTTGTTTCCACTGAGAGACGTGCCGCGTGACTCATTTCCTCGCGCGTACAAGTTATCGGCGTTTACAGTCGCGCACACACACACACACGTCTACATAATCTTCCATTTGAAAAAAAATCTGTCCATTTGACAAATGAAATGGTCACTTTTTTGAAGCAGTATCTTTCATATCGTCCCACACAAAGAAAACCATTAATGAACATTCCAACAGTCTCGCAAGAGTGATCGGCAAACCACAACGGGATTCACAGGATAATCAGCTGCTGACAGCTGCACTGAAGCTTTACTCATCACAACAAAGAAGATGCATGAGAAATGGAACAGAACGAAGCCGGAAGGAGCCCCAAGGTTTTACCCAAGAAGTTCACAAAAATACTCCATCCTGGGGCAGGGGGTATATGAGCAGAAACCCCATGCTGAAATCCTATACAAACTTTCAATAGCAATTTTAACTTTTACATTCTCAGTTAAATCAAGGGAAGTCAATGGAATGTATACATTACAGAGATTGCTGACTTAAGCCCAAGACTGCTCTGTTGCAGAAGTTATGTACATTACTATGAAAACAACTTATAGGCCGGGCTAATAAAAACATTAAAATGTTGCTAATTCTACTGTTACAGGAGTGAAGAGTAAGTGGGCAGGCCGATGAGTGGGCTGGCCTCGCTCCATGTCAGAAGAGGATGCAAAGTGAGCAATTACAGCCTGCTGGGGGAACACCCGCTGGGCACGAAATTAGTCAGAGCGGAGAGAGGGGTGTCGATTTAGCGCTCCCACAGGGAAGCGGGGGCGGGACGGAATTCAGCACGCATCTGGATGGCTAGCTAAACACACAACAGGTAGGGCGGCACGAGGGCCTTCCCCTTCTCACACCGAAACAGCCAAGCGGAATCCAGCCCTGGGACACGAAAACAAGTGGCAGAGGCTCTGAAAATCAACATAAAGGTAAAAAGGCAACAAGTCGCCAAAACACAGCTAGCTAATCCTGGCACGTGTCGATAAACTACTGCATGGTAGCTAAGAGGCCGAGCCCAGGGCACGCGAATTGCTGATTTACATTCTGCTTTGATTGACGAAGAATAACAGGGCGCCAAATCCTCTGGCCTCATCTTCATTTCTTTCCGCACGTCTCCTCAAGAAGCCGAAGTTGCGGAATAATCGCTTGCGCAATGATTTTAAATTGCCGGCTTTTTGGGCACAACAAAGGGACGGAATGGCGGTCATGGTTCCCTGGGCAACAGAAATTACTATTCTCCGTACATCCTGGGCTCTACTGGCCTTTAATAAAGTAAAAAGAAACAGGGAAAAAGACAGATTACATACTCAAACAGTACACATACAGCATGCTAGCGGAGCTGGCAAACAAGCACTCCGCTTAAACCCACGGGTGACAGAGCATTAAGAAAATGTATTGGGGGGAACCCCGGAAGGGAAAATCCCTATAGGAAAACTGCCCCCCTGCCTATGAGGAAGTTATTTAAACTAAACCATGTCTGTAAAAATATCCAGCTGTATAAATACAGGGTGGGGAGGGGGCTGACAAAAATGTAAGCTATGTGTATTGGCATTGTGCTAGCAGTCGGAGCCTTATGATGCAGGGTTATCCTCCAAGGAAGTGCGGCCAGACAGGAAGTCATGAAGAACAGGCCACGGATAACTCCCCTCATGTGAAATTCATCTTCTACAGCGATACACTTGAGGATGGCTTTAAATAGTCCATCCTCTTTGGTATTACTGTGGGGAGAGCTGGACGTACTACAGGCCTGAGATTCAGCTGATAATTTAATTGCAGTCTGAGGAGAAAAATAATAATATTGACGATACAAATGAAGCATAACAATTTTGGCATGTGGAAAATGTGAAACCTGAGGGAGGGTCAGCATTTCTGAATTCACAAATTATCTCTGGCTCAAACCAATGTGTAAAACAAACCCTCCCAGGTTTAAGTTCAATGTGAGGCTATGCCAGGCCTTTCCAATCATGGTGGTGGGGGGGGGGGGGTTAAATGTAAAGGACTGGGCCACATCCTGCGCACAAAGATTCACGATTAATGCACCTATATTTCTCAGGACTCACCAAAAGCACCATTAATATCTAACATATCTAACTTAAAAATCTACCAAAACACACTGTAAGATACATCCCAGCTGACTGCAATGGTCTGCTCTCATTCAAGAGTTGATAAGCACAGTTTTATACAGTAAGTATATGCATATAAAATATATACCTAATTATGCTTACAGCAAAGGCCTGATGAATATCTAATGACCGCACCTAAAGCACCTGCACCTCAAACCGCAGCTGCACTCGTTCCAGATAAGTGTCGGGTAGAAGCAGGGGTCCATATGCAGCGAATGTGCATGTAATGATTTTAATGAGGGCTACTACCGCTTAAGGAAACACAGCAGCCATGTCGTGGGGGTGAAACAGGGCAAACGCAGCATCTGGGCACGGCCTGGCACCAGACGGGCATCCTAGACGGGAAAATCCCCTTGAAAGCCACCTGTTTCCGAGGGCAGCACACTAACGAGGGAGAAGCTAATGAGAATAGCAAAGTAGGAGGGCTAAAAGTGGGGAGGAGAGTCCCATTAATTATTCATCACTGGAGAAATTATCATCAGGAGTGAGCCGCTTTGAATGAATAATTGATCCCATCTTACCAGGCTAATGTTAAAACATGCAGGCTTTTGACAGACAGGAATCAATGCGGGATTTGAGTGTGAAGGGGGTTCGAGAGCAAGAGAGAGCTTCCAGGGTGCTTGGAGAGAAGAACTCTGCTCTTTCGTTCTTGCCACCTCACTCCCGTTCTGAAGGGGGCGCCAAAGAAGTCAAGGAAGACAATGGAATAAATGAGGAAGGCTTAAGAAACCTTATCAATTATCATTGATGGTCATCAATAATGACCAATCATTGCGCGATACAAATGAAACATAATATTGGCCTGTGGAAAATGTGAAACCTGACAGGAGGGAGGGTCTACATTTCTGAATTCACAAATTATCTCTGGCACAAACCATTGTGACCCCGTCCTTGGGCTAGCCTCGTGCCCTAAGCTTCCGGGACAGGCTCTGGACACCCCATAACCCAAAAAGGATACGTCGTTTGGAAAATGGATGGATAGATGTGCTAGTAAAATGTATGTCACCTGTAAAGCTGCTCACTTATAATAAGCAGACAGTGCTGAACCCCTGTTTCTGGACCTCACACAGTCAGATTCTGGAAAAATCCTTGCCTTGTCTTATTTCCACGGTCCTCCAGTCCGTATCATACAATCATTCACTTTGATACTTTTGGTGCCGCAAAGTACCAAAATGTGCACCAGTTGTATTAGTACTCTGACAGTTCAGGCAGGGGGATTTCCTAAGAACGGTGACGGGCTTATTGCACTGACCTTTTGTGGGAAAAGTGAGATCCTCACAGATCATGTAGGAAATTTCAGCAGGGCAGAGCCTTTTCAGCGACAAAGAACACACACGCAAACGTGCAAGACACGGCACTCCGATTGATTGTTAAGTGGTAGCAGTAGTTTCACTTCAGTGCACGGTACCCTAATCCTATGTCACTCTCCATACACAGTGCAGCAAACAAATGAATCCCCAAACCGTTGAGTGGAAAAGAATGAGGCAGGAAATAATTATGTCTTTAGAATTTGGCTGTTCAGCTCAAATTCACCCAGAAACAATGGCTGTCGTTCTGGGAGGCAAGAAAGAAAAGGTAGCCGGCTGAAATGTAATGGGTCTTAATTTAATAGTGTGTCACTAGCCCCCGGTGCTGACAGCGAACATTGGCACATAATCCCAAAGGAGAAATGGGAGCCCCCTTCAGCCAAGCTCGTCGCCTGGACCTTGTAACTGGCAACCACGACTCCCCAGACCTCACACCATTAGACTCTCAGTCTCTCCACAGTGTAGAGAGGTAGGCTGTCCCGTGGCTATGTAGGGCGGTGGGTAATGTAGCAGCTGAGGGTGTGGTCCACAGGACTCAAATATTTTTAGTTCAAGTCCCAGGTGAAGCACCGGTTTGGTATCCTTCAGCAAGGTACTTAACCTGATTTAATACTGTGAAATAACTGCCAAGTACTTCACGGTTGCTTTGGACAAGAGTCTGCCCGGTAACCCAACATCACGTATCGAGCCTAAAGAACTCCGATGCTGGGTCTTCACAAGTTTCTGGATGCACTGTAGAATCAGGTGACCAGGTTCGTTTGTATTCGGACCGATTCGTTCCACCACATACATTAGCGTGTTCCATTTTGTTTCAACCCAGTAACCCAGAACAGAGACACTGATACCAGTCTCGGCCATTCGCTTTCTTTTCTTTCAACCTGGCCCTGGGATCCTGCATTTACGTCTACACTGTCCTCCCGCCAAGGCATTCCTTATTGCACGTTACCTGGTGTTGAATGGATCTGCTTGCCGCCCCCAATGCTAGAGCAAACACACCCTTCGGGACACTGGAAATAATTTTGCCACAACAACTTTAACTATGCTTTTGTTAGAAACGTTTATCACCACTCATGGAAAATAAGTAAACAAACTGCATCGATTTCAAATGAAACCATATTTTTGGCAGAGCGTTTCAGCCAGGAGTCTGGTTGATTTTGTGAAGATTACAAGTGTAAAAACTAACAAGCCCTGCACGAAAAAAGATATTCATAAAAACATTTAATTTCCTTTGCAGAATAACACGACAAGGGCATATTTTGACAACGATGTCATTCTATTTATGCTGCTCTTTGCGAAAGAAAAAAAATGAAAAGAGGCATTTCTGCATTAGTATAAATCACATTAACCGTCCTAATTAATAGACAAAGCAGATCAGCATTTAAACAGGCTCTCCCCAGGGCCTGCTGTTCGTATTCGGCACCAGTTACATTACATGACAAATATCGGTCTTGAGACGGGGGCTTCAGAGGCAGTCGGTCTGTGAAGAAACGAGCATATGTGCAAACTCCATGGGGGGGAGGGCACTGCCCCCGGCTCAGTATAGGTTACTGGGTTTTCCAATAGGATAGCTTACAGATGAAAGGGGCGCACAGAGCTGGCAGGATGTGGACAGAGAGGTTGAGCGGCGTACGCCCATCTGCTGCTCAGCAGACTCGAGGGAGTCCCCCCCAGACGGAATCACCTGCCAGAGGAGCTTGGACGGACAGGTACCACACTCTCCACTGAATAATTCAGGAGGTAGAAGATTCCGGAAGTGTAGCATTTGGAGCGACTTCGGGCCATTGACGCTCACCCTGCCATTCCCCAGCGGGTGACAGGGGGCGTTAGCTTAACCAATTTGGGTTTGGTTCCAGCCCGCTCCATCTGATGAGGTTCATCTGTTTATTTACCGCAATGTGTTTCGCTCATCCCAACAGTGGGACCCAGCAAATGGACACAGAAGGGGGGGCGGGGTGTGGGGGTTGCTTTGCAACAGCACTTCCCAGATATAAAAGGCTTAAACACAACAAAAGGACCGTGCTGTTTGTCTTTCACCACCCAGGAGGCTAGAAAATTAAATTAGCGCCACATCAGCGGCGAGACGCTCAAGATATGTTACACCATATATGTTCATGTTAGGAGCGAAGCTGTTCACTTCGATATTTTACAATAGGCTGTTTGCTGCTAATGGAAAAATCAATGTGGGGGCAACCGCAACATCGCAGCAAAGGCAATTGGCCCTTTCAGCAGATGGAACTGGCTGGCTGATGGATATTAAAGGCTCTGGGCAGTATATCGTTTCCACAGGGGGGGCAGGGACATGGCCTCTGGTCCATCCCTCACACCACAGCATAGCTCCCATGTTACAGCCCCCCCCCCCCCATTATCATCCTCTCTCTCATTTAAATATATGCAGGAGGTCAAACATCCAATTCAGTTACTTACGAGCAGAACAGAAGAAAACATCAAATTACATAATCATCTCCAACAATACCATCATTTTACCCAACAGACATCCATCTCTAATGCTCTCCTTATGATCCACAGTGCTTAATGGTTCAAAGATTGATCAGTCGTTGCATCCAATAGCGTTACAGAACATGCAGCCCTAGAATGACGCTTGAACATCTAGACCAATATCAACTGATGACATCTTGGGCAAGATATGAATACACGCAAGAGTGGATTATCTCCTCTGGCCTCCTATTGCCACCATGTAATCTGATTTGCTGGAGACACAACCTACTAAAGAATTAGGGCAGACATGGAATTAAACTACTGACCTAAGAGCGCGATCACCATGGTTTAATGTGCTACCCGCATCTTTATTTGTCCAATTACCACAAACCACAAAAGTCCGCTCGGATGAGAAATTAGCGAAAGAGCGTAAAACTCTGGGCATTTCAACATTCCTGCAGCAGGAGTCAGACTTGTGGCTGTTCCAGCATCCCACAGCGTTAAGCCAAAGTGACCTTCAGGACGCCCGCGGAACTCACCTTCCCAAAATCCCGCACATCAAAAAGGTCGAAGGGGTCGAAGAGCTCGCTGTTGCGTATTCCAAACTTGTCGTGGCACACCTTGAGGAACGTCCGGATGTTCTTCAGGCACAGAAACTGTAAGGGAAGTAAAAGCCAAAAACGTGAGACACTACATTAAGCAGGCTGGGAGGAGGCACACCAGGAACACCAGACGACTTGGCTTATAGTTACTGTGCGTCATGTCTGCGTAGCATGTGGCTAGCATGCATGATATCCAATAACTTAAAGGAAAAATGAGGAGCACTAGATATGTTCCTTTTATGGGAAGAACGTCTTTAGGAGGCCAACGATGCATCAAAGATGTTATTTAATTGAAACAGTGGACCTTTATTAACACACTACTCATCCACAAAGCAATTATGACAGATGGCAGTGGTGAAGTTTTAATGAGAAATGTATCTAAATTTAGAAAAATCATGCTATTAACACATCCCGAATGACAACTAAACGAAAACATAAATCAAACCAAGCAAACACATGAAACGGCACCATCCTATTACA
>JAABNX020000130.1:4248182-4259645 GCA_015163995.2 Mormyrus lacerda | reverse complement strand
CCCCCCCCCCCCCCCCCCCCCCCCCCCCCCCCCCCCCCCCCCCCCCCCCCCCCCCCCCCCCCCCCCCCCACCTCTTCGGACGCATCCCCCCTGCTGACATCTGTAGGCACATGCGTCAAGGTGGCACGGGAATTTCATAATGATCCTTGCCCAACAAAGGGGGGGGGGGGGTACCTATCACAAGAACTCCCCTATCCAAGGTTCTCCATCTCACCAATTCTTAAGAAGCCTGACAAGTCGTACGGCAAAGAAATGATAAGGAGGGAGATGATGAAAGACAGAAAGGGGGCCTTTTGAGGGTGGGAGGGGCTCTCTGATGCATCTGAAGAAGAGGATGAAAAGTCAGGCACTAGGTGGGGGAAGAGGATCCAGAAGGATGGAAGGAAAAAGATGTCTGTCAACAGAGTCAGTAGGTCAGGAGGTCGATCGAGGTCGCTCAGGTTGTCTACGCTGAGATCCACGTACATCAGCAGTAAGACTGCAGGTTCATCTCGCAGAACAGTCTGTGAGCGTCCCACACATTTTGACAGATGGGGGAGCCAGCAGTGAACTGGGCAGGGGGGTGGGTTGGAAACATCAGGGTGCGAGCATGTTTAAGAGGATGTGTGAGGAATTGGGGGGGTGATGAATATAAGCCAAGACTGAGACACGATCGGGATCGACGTGAGATGTCTCCCCCACGGAGTCTGGGTCCCGCGGGGACACATGCAGAGGGCGCGATGACAGGGTGCACTGAAGGCTTCCAGCGACACTTTCACCAATGGATTGTCTTATTTCCCTGGGCAGCAACACCGGCCTTAGAGCCTTCCCTCCCCCGCATCTCCCCCTCAGCCACCCAGCCGGTGTCTGCCTGCCCTGCCAGCTCTTAACACCTCCCTCAGTCACTCGATCTATCCTTGATATCAGAGGAGCTTGGGAGGTGAACACCATCAACAGGAGAGTTTCCCCCAAGCGACCAGGAGGGCAGATGCTGGACCAATCAGTCCTCATCTAACAGAGCAGGTGCAGGCTGTTGAATTTTCTCCTGTTTTTGGTAAAGACTGTTTGGGATAGACTGTCGATCCAGTAGCATAACGGCATGCAGTGCAGGCACACTGGAGCCCACTAAAAGGGATGTGGAGGGGATCAGGAGGCTGTTGATGTGCACTGCCCAGTCAAAAGTCACCATTTGAATTTTTAGTTAGCTTTACTATAGCACACGTTCGTCATGGACCTGCTTCCACAAGCTTAGGCAACATCTCAACATTTTTTTCCATCCAGACCTGCATTCCTTTCGGACCAAGATCTTGCATTGATGATGGGCGAGTTGGACCACTCCATAAAATCTTCTTCAGCATTTCCCAAAGATTTTCAATGGGCATAAGGTCAAGATTCTGTCGTGGCCAAATCACATATGAAAATGATTCCTCATGCTCCTGGACAATTCTTTCGCAGTTTAAACAAGATGCCCCTTGGCATCATCATCCTGGGATATTTTCCTGCCATTTGGGAAGAAAAAAATCCATGGATGAAGGGGTAATCTAGCCATCCGGTAGATTCAGGTACTCAGCTAACTTCACTTTATTGCTGTGTAACATTGCAGAGATGTAATAATGTTCCAGTCATTGGCTTTTAAGTATTTGCTGATTTAAATTCAAATGGTGACGTTTTTTTTTGGCCAGGCAGTGCAGTAGTTTAAATTGAAGCACGTTATATTATACCATGAACTTTTGGAAACCAAACCATATATATGCCCTTTACCTGGATAGAAAATCTGTCTTGCTCAGTTTCCAGTTTTTAATTTTTCTATTTTTATTACAAGGTTATAAAAATTCCTACTATGTGTTACATATGTGACATTTAATCGTTAAGCCTCCCCCCCACTGTGCCACTGTGTCTGTCCATCCATCCATCCATCCATCCATCCATCCATCCATCCCTAAAATACATCCAGCTCAGGCAACTGACTAAATATTATTTATTATTAAATTATTAAAATAATTTTGTTCAAATCACTGTTTTCGGGCATGTACGTGCTTTCAGTTCGGTATAATAACTGTTATATTAAAAACATTCTAGTCACAGTTCCAATATTTATCAAAAGTTAAAGGACGGCGTCAATTGGACTCAAGGTGCTACTTCACAACAAACCAAGTACAAATCAGTGGGGAAGCCAGAATTTACCAATCACTCAATTTACCAACTGTCAAGGTTCTGGCCTGCAACTTGTGTTTCAAGGTCCCTGTGCAAAGTGTTTGCACTGGGAAAAAAGCAGGTATTGTGGAATAACACTCAGCCCCAGCTTTGCTACACACGTTGATATTCATGCCTTTGCCACGGAGACTCTTATGGTGTTTGTGCAATGCCATCATGATTCATGACAAACACAAAGAGCATGTAAGTGGTTTATATACCAACTTATACAGTTCAGGGATAATTATAGTCTATTAAGCCATTACTCAGCTGAAGTGATGTTTTATTCTAGTCCCCGGTTATGTATGCAATTGAGTTGCCACTTAACAGTTGAGTGACTATAAGCAAGGAAAGAAAGAAATTCAAAATAAGGAATAAGTATAGCCTATCTGACCCCGGGAGTGAAGGTGTGCTTCGTGGATAGAAATTGTTTAAATGTTCCGTTAAACAAAATTCAGGGCATGATCCATGACAGCAAGGGCAGTATTGCTGTTTACGATGGTATTCCGCAGTCTTGGCGACAAAATTAGCCTACTGGTGTAATATATCGTGAGGACACCCCCAGTCGGTGAATTTCTGCACCAGGATTTCAAAATTCCAGACCAATGTCTGCCTTTGAAAATACTGTAAAAATTCAAAAGACTATATACTGCAGCATATTGTCTGGGGTTCGATGTCATGAAACCGAAAGGAGGGAACAGGACGACCTGAAGGAGAAGAAAGCAGGATCCAGACACGGTCTAAGCCCAGTGATGAGGTCTTCCCAGAACCAGCCCAGTCCTCAGAGGTTATCCATAAATACCACCACAGAGTGTGCCCAACAGAACCAGGGACTGAGCTGAGGTGTGAGTTCCCAAAGCCGTTCCTCAGGGCACAGCATGGAACGCTGAAATCAAGTGGAAGTTTAGGGGCCTGGCCAAGAGAGATCTACCCCAGGAAGAGCACCGTCAGGCAGTGCTGGGAGATATGAGAAAAAAATCTAAAAAATTTTCAGACAGACACAATTCATGATATCATGAATAGCATGTCGTCTTCTGCAAAAACGCCCACCAGAAACCTACAACACATTCCCTTAATAATTATCTTAATAATAACAACTATACTTACGATTTACTATTGCAGGCGAATGTTCAAATAAGACTTGACAGGTCACAGTCCATCCGTAGCCATTTTAGTGTCAAAAGCATTTAAGACTGAAAGAACAAACGCCCCTGGTAGATGAAGGTGTTGACTTGCGAACTGAGCAGTGCCCATTTAAATACAAGTTTGTAAAGTTAAGTATCTTTTATAGGTACATGAAAAGATGCCTGAAAGAATCTGCTGGAATAAAAAGCAAACGATGCTGCTAATGTTTGATGCTTTTTAACTGAAGCTTTGCACTCAGTTCTGAGGACAGCTTTGCTAATGCTATGTTTTTTTTTGCATTCCTGCAACTCTACTGGGTTTTTCTGCTGCAAGTGTTGAAATAAACAAACTTGCCAGGAGCAACACAAGCCAGAAGGCACATGGCTTACCCCGTTTCCACGAATGTGGTGCCAGAGCCGGAGCCGGAGCCGGGCTTTTTCCCCAATCTGGAACTGGCTCTGCACGTTTCCACCACAAATAAACTGGCCCTGAGCCAGAAAAATTGGTGCCAGCACAGTACCATGGAAAACGGTTCTCAATTTTTGGAACTGTAAAGTCAGCAAAAGTGGGGCGGGCTATTGCTAACTTCCGCATAGCCAGGAAAGTTGATTGATAACTGATATAGTTTTGTCGGAAGAGAAACAACTTGCCAGCGCTTACTAGCAGAATACCGTAACATCGCTTTCTGATTCTGTGGAAAACAAAAGACTGATCTGCTGACCAGGTTGAATAATAAACTATAAACATGTTACAGGTCAGATAAATAAAATATTGTGTCGCTCAAGTGGCAAAGAGATCATGAGGCGGATAGCAAAGTTTTCAGCAGACTCTTTTATTGCTCGATCCTTCAAAGGACACCGAGTGAGAATAAACTCTTTCACATACAGGCTGGGGAGAAGTACAGCCTTTTAGGAAGCAAAAGTGGATACAGGCAATAGGGACAGAGCACACCGAGTCATACTCTGAAAATTGTGACTTTTCTCTCCACAAAGGCTCATTTTGTAAGGTGTCTGTTCTGATCTGGCACCAGCACTGTGTTGGTGGAAATGAGTCACCCATGTACAGTTGATATGGTTTGATCCATTCTTCCTGTATTGTCTGAATGCATATTAGCCGTGCATTATGCATTAAGATTGCAAAAATAATAATAGGTACTTCATTGATCTCCAAGGGGAAATAGCTTTTGTACCTCCCTCAACTTGCTCTTTGTAGAGTAAGCTGTCTGCGAAGGGCAGCCAACTGTAGTGGCACCCAGGGAGCTGGGGGTTAAGGGCCTTGCTCAAGGACCCACAGATGTGCTAAGAATGGGTTTGAACTGGTGACCTTCTGATTACAGACACACAGGGTCAGCCCACTGAGCCACACAATGCCTCCTTTCATTATTAATGTGATCATTGCATAGTTATTTAATACCACAATTAGCAAATTGCCATAAAACACAAATTCGAATTAGAAGATTAAATCATTAAAATCACGCAGCACCACCAACAGGCACCTGTGTGAAACTCCTCCCACGTTTCAGTGTGAAGCTCTTCCCATGTTTCAGATTTTAACTAAACTAGTCTCAATCGTTTGCGCCGCATTTGTGTTGTTGAAATTTTCATTTGTGCTGCTTTAGTTTCTGAGATATAAATGTTTTTTATGTGGTGATGTCACCACCGTGAACCTAACCCCCCATTTACTTCCGATTTGAACCAAACCGGTGTCAGTTATTTGTGCTGCGTTTGTGCCATTCAAATTTTCACACAGGTTACCAAGGTCTGTTAATTTTCATTTCCTAGGCTGGACCTGTTTTTTAAATCCATCTGATTTACGTTACGTTATCATGCGTCAGTTTCAGAGACAATATCTACAGCACATACTTGTGAAAATTTCAGCCATATGATGAGAGATAATAGCAAGATTGACATCTTTCCCCCAGGATGTAGTCTGAAAACTGGAATGTCTGGGTGAAAATTGGAAATAGGACAGGTGACAACCGTAAATAGATAACACCCCTCCCCCCTCCCAGTTAAAGGAGGTGCCAAGAGACCTCGCTCATCCGCAGAGGTTTCCAGAATGTTTTGAAGGTGCTTTGTTCTCATGAAAATTTATGTACCTGAAGACATAAGTAGTAAACTTTGATGGAAAATACCTTAGCATTTCTGAAATCAGAGCATCTGGCATTTTAAAAACAACAGTTTGGATTCCATTGGTAAACATGTCTCTGTCTTTAAGATGTCTAACTAAAGGCACTGGAGAACCATAGGGTGTGGCCACACTTACATTTTCAATTAAAAACGGAATCTTCGTTCGCACAGGCGTATTCACCTCAATTACGAAAGATTTTCCATCCACACTGAAATGCACAAAAGCAAATTTAACATCATCTGGAATGCCCACGTCGACTAGTACATTAGTTTCTTTTCTATGGCATCAGATCAGACCGCATCCTGAATTTGAATTTATTTACCCAAATTTGAATTCATTAACCTGAACTTGAATTTTATTACCTGAATATCAGAATCTGAATTTCAGCATGTTTCCTTGAACAGCTGGTGACCTGTCTTGTGACTGGCCAGGATTGTAATCAATTCAATCTACGCTCTTTTGCTCTTTTTGAGTATCCCGGATGTTTTCTCTGTTTTTCTGAACCTGAATTTCTCAACCCGGATTTTCTCGACGTGAATCTTTCTACCTGAATTTTCAAGAGCTGAGTTTTACAACCTGAAGCTGAATTTTTATTTCCCCACAAGCAACATAAATTCAAAGTTTGGGTAATGAATTAAAATTTGGAATCATTAATTTAAGTTCAGGTAAACATATTCAAATTCAGGTTCAGATATTCTGGTAATGAAACTCATCTTTGAGTTAACACATTTCAATTCATGTTGTGGTGAGTCTGATTTGGCGCCATACTTTTCACGCAAATATGCAGGAGTTACATTTTGCAACATGCTACTTAGCGGCATACTGATCAGTAACAGGGAAAGCGCCATTGATGCAGAAAGGGGAAGACTTTGAGGGGCTCAGACCCTAATGACTAGGGAAACGAAATCAATCCATTAGTACCCCCTTGTTCCATAATTAAATTTCATTATCAGGGCACCTGACCAGTGCTGGGCTCGGTATCTGCCATACCAACCTTGGTATTGCATTGAATCAGACTGCAGAGAAAATCGGTAGTGTTGGCGTTAGCGATCTCTATGGTTTTCTTCTGTGTTGGGTGACCAGGTGACTAATCAAACAGTGATTGTTTCTCAATACCAAGAAGGTCATAACTGTGGTCCCGGCAAGACCGGTCTTGCTAACTTGACTCCCAAGAAAGAACTTGGGACGCTATGAATCATGGGATTGGTCTCGTTTGGCAAGGATGCAACTGAAGCATCCTTGATATTTGGGGGTGGGGCAACAACAACATCCAGGGATTACCATCCTGAGCACTTCTGTTCGGAGTATTAGAACTGGTCTTCGGCAGTAGAAGATGTAAAATGGGTACATGAGAACACAGGTACGGTGAAGTACGTATATTTAGAAACACCCAGTGAGAGGTTGTAACTAGCAATAGCAAATCAAGGAAAGGTCTTGTGGTGAGTAGAGACCAATCTGGGCACATTAAAGTCTTCTCTGTTGGCACTCATCTACACTGCAGTTTTCAGAAGCATCGACTGGAGCAGAGCATTTTAGAAAGTCTGTATTTTTGGAGGTTAAAAACTCCAGGACTAATTTCTTGATTTGTAAATGAAAACGTAGCAATGTGGATGTGTCCGTAGTCTATGCAACTTTGCAGAACTTTTTCGAGACTTATTTGGCTCAATAAATGTAATTTTAAGTAAAAATGGAGCACTGAAGTAAAGATATAAGGACTTGAATTATATTGAGCTAAATATCGATGTTTGGCTTGAACAAAAAAAATTATCATGATTAAATATTCTTATTGCTCAGCCCTAACAATACATATCAGGAAAAGAAATATATAAATAACACAACTGAACTAGCATGCTTCTCTCAAATGTAATATTTAGGGAGCTTAGCAGAGGGGTGTAAAGTACCAAGAATATTCCAGTTATGGAATGCCTGTAGTGGAGCACCAAATAGTGGTAATTCAGGGACCCAGCTGGACCAGTGAGTGGGTAATTAACATGAGTGGGTAATTCGGCGTCCCACACAGAACTGCATCATTTTCAAAGACAGAGGGGAAAACATGAACCGTGCGCCAGCTGCTGTGACGTGCCAGATGTGAATGTCTGACGCAAAGCGGGTCACATGACACGGCGCAGCCAGCGGACACCGGTGTTCAGTCGAGTTGAGTTACTTTGTCGAGTTAGGCTACCGAAGCGCTAATCAATAGTCCTAACCCTAACCCTTATCCTAACTCTAACCTTAACCCCCCCAAAAACCCCTAAAACCCTCACCCTAACCCTAAACCCAAGACGGTGGAACTGCACATGCGCAGAAAGGCTCAATAGCATGTCTCAATAGGTAGCTCAACTCGTCAGAACACCAGCACGCTCGTTTCACCCATAGCTCGGAGCGGCTAAGGAACGGAGAACTAGGAGGACATTCAGCGCGACTTAAACTGACGCTCTCAGGCGGCTCCAGGATACGGTGTCTGAGTTACTTGCCGCAGTCTGTCCCCAGGACATGCAACACGTTGTTTGCCCTCGGCACTGTCCCTCTTCCCAAAACCCGGAGGCCATCTTTCCATGAGGCGGAGGAGAAGCTCCAAGATCCAACCGAAGGCCACCCGCCAATTACCTGAGCTGTCACATGCGCGGATACAAACTTACTAAGTACTCATCTAATTTACGGCACGTTTTGATTACTAATCTTACTTACAGTCGCTCATTAGCTCCTTTAAAATTCCCTCAATAAAAACATTAAATTATTTGAGATAAGTTTGCAAGAGCAATTTAATCGGCATAATATGGAATATTTATTATGATTATGTTTAAATATTAAAGCAACTTCATTTTCAATTCAATTTCGAGTGCAAGACAGAAAAAACAATCATGATAAGCATACAACGTGACATCAAAAAAGATAAAATTCTGACTTTTATCCTAAATTACACCATTTAACATGTATGATATTTGTGAAGCTTGTTTGACCTGACATGTAATGTGCAGAGAACATGTTTTTGCAGAGCTTAATTCAACGCATTTTACCGGATTTCATGCATCATTTAGCAGAATCCATAAGGTTAGGTCATACATTGTGAGATGAGTCACATCAGCTAAACCGGGGAGAAATTGAGCAAGAAATGTATGTAGTCACTCTTAACTCTAGCGCTATTCTCAGTCATTTATTAAAGAACTAAAGGGATTATAAACCACAAGGCAAATCATGTATGCATGTGTATGTTTGGATCAAGAGAGGGAACGAGAGGACCTGAAGGAGAATACTGCAAGAAAAGCCAGACCGATTCTGACCCACACCGCTGTAGGAGGAAGATGGAAGCCCACCCTAGAGATCTGGGGGTGTCTGGCTTAGATGATCAACTATCTACCAGGATGAATTTACCTTCCCAGCCTTGGCACTGGAGCTGTACTTCCCCTAGGGGGCGACGTAGCACCCTCTTCCTGCCCACCTCAAGCACCTCTCTAACAGAGCCGCGTCTTTCAGATCAACTGCCGCCACGGGGCTGGAGCTCAGAGCTTTTATCAGCTGTCATCCTGTGGTTTGTTCGGACAAAAAGCAGCGGAAATAAAACAAGCACGGGCTGGCTGTGTGGACCACTCAACTCAGAAACGCTCCGCCGCTTTGTCCCACCCCCACCAGTGCCAGCCGTGAAAAATGCCCCATTGTTACATATAAGCCTTCATCCTGCTGTTACACGTCAGTGTACGCAAGCTTGCTGTTATATGCGGATTCCGGCTAAGGCTGTGTGGGCTTGTTTAAGGTGCGGATTTGCCCCCTCTCCCCCATGGTTGATTGGTGAACGTGAGGCCCCGGACTGTGAAAAGAGTGACGGCTTCCTGCACTAAATGAAGTGCGAATGAAATGTGGTGTTGGGGCGAGAGACAGAAGTCAATACTGAGCAAACTGTTCAGCCAGCAGCTAACATTCTAAGGCAAACAAGAGGTTATAACCTCACCCCCCCCTCACTGCAGGGGCTTCATCCACATATGAGCATTTGAACAAGGGGGGGAGGTGCCCAGATGACATTACATCCTGCAAAAGTGGCCGCCTCCAACCAAACTGTTGGCCATCAAAAATTATATTTTTTTTGCCATTTGCACAAGTACACTGGAATGCTTCCTTTCATGTATCCCATTTCGCTCTCCTCTGAAAGATAAACACATATATATAGTTGAAAGTGACACCAATAGACAGACAGACAAAAATCAGATAGTCCCTAAGTCGTTTCAAAGCAGACATTCACAAAAAAAAAAATGCTCTAACCTTCAGCACTGGAGCTGTTAGCTGGGTTAATACGACTTTACACTGCAATGCTCCGCGAGCGAGTGAAAGGAATTGTTACCCTGTTCCCCGCCCCCCACCCAGATTACACAAGAGAAAATTGATTTGGAGGCCAACGCACACACCTGGATTTCCCGAACTCCAACAGCGAGGAGTCAAAGGGATTTAAGGGGGGGCAGGAGGAGGAAGGAGAGGCAGGCCGTAGGTCTGCAGAATGGCCGAGGGAGCCTTTCCACTTCCAAAGGTCACACACGTTCATTAGGTGTTATAAATAAAGGAGGGTATCCAAACCTGCCCCCCCCCTCCAAATCTCACCCATCCAACTTCAAACTGAGTTCACCCCTCCCGGAAAACTTCTCAGGATCACCTTTTAAGGTATCAGCCTTTGTTGCAAGTTTGCCATATGCTGAAATCACAAGGGCTTGACAAGCAGCAGAGAGACCCCCAGAACAGGAGATCACGGGTCGCCGTAAATAACAGCAAATTCTTATTCTCCCTCCAATCAAAACACGCACAGTTCCTTGGTTGCCATGCCGACAAAAGCCTTGATAGCTTTGATAAAATAACAGGGTCGGCTTTCGATAACAAAAAGTAGCCTGGGATATTGAGACTCTTGACAATAAATAGTTGCTTAGGCAAGAGATATAAACAAGGCATATTGTGACACAGGTGTTCCCAGAGTCATTTTATATAAAAGTAATTTTCTGCCTCACCGCTGCACGTTTTGAATAAATGCATTTTTGCACATTAGCATGTTGCATATACATGCACGTGACGTCACCCCTCTGCTTCTAAGCCGCTCAGAACCCAGCTTGCTTAAGCTTTAGGTAACATAGGATAGGTAACCTGTGTTAATAATTCCCAAATGGAGATTGGTTGATATCTGAGGAGTGGATTTTACCGTGGACTGGCGTGTCTGTGCAGATGCAACTGAGCCAGTGGCTAACATCTGGTGTCGGATGCTCAAGTTTAGCGCGAAATCAGCAGCACGCTAAATACCCATGCAGACAGAACATCAGGAGTCAGCACCCTGCGAGACCGAATATCGCGCCTCTAAAATCGCCGTCTGGGTAGAGTGAAGTAAACAAACATTGGGCTTCAATTAAGCTTTAGCAGACGAAAGTCAAACATTCAGACTAACGCGTACCTGAACCCGACGGACGCTGCGTTTGTGCACCGGCGCGACTCTGTCTCCTTCCCGCTGACATTTCCCAGCCTATTAAAATTCTCACGAGCTCTGTGCCTCTGGGACCACTTGTTCACTCATCCTTGAGGGAGGCGTACTTCAAGCTACCTGGCCTTATTTTTAAAAAAAAAACTAAGGGTCTGGGTTTCTGATGACAAACTGAGGACCTGCGGATAAGGCTCGTGGTCCTCGTTAATGTGCGACAAACAGCGACCCAGCTAATACAGTTTATTACAATCTCGTTTAACATCCGTAGGAGGACAAATTGGGTGCAATGTCACTCCTGTCTCTAGACAGCTACGTACGGCTGTTATTAAAGATGATAGCGCCGCCTTTAATGGACGGTGTGACTGGCCAATTTCGACGTGAGCTGGTCACCAATCAGTGATAATAGTTGGCAGTCAGAAGTGGGTTGTGTTTGGTAATCGAATATTTACTCCTTTGTTCACCCAGGGAGGCAGAGAGTGAGGAGCTATATAATTACCGCAAATGGCTACATTTGGGTTGCATTCATGAGCAGAGTCATGAATATGCAGATGACAGGTTAAGAATGGTGGGGGGGGGGGGGGGGTCATGTT
>JAABNX020000130.1:4237648-4248172 GCA_015163995.2 Mormyrus lacerda | reverse complement strand
CCCCCCCCCCCCCCCCATGTTTGTTACTTGATGAAAAAGAGCCACGCCCCCTTATCACACACACTGACCTAGCCATGCCTGCTGGGGTGGGGTGGGGGAAGCAAAGAGATGCCACACTAAATCATCCCATAATCGACCTGTTTTATTGCGACACACGTGTCTGCAGAGGGATCATCCCCGGAGGGGCTATGAAAATGCCAGAGCATGCAAAGGGGGCTAATCCGTCCCTACTTTGGGGGGGAGGGGCTATGTTTGGCCTGCATGTTTGTCATCCATAACAAATACATTTATTGCATATAAAAAATATAGTTCATAAATTAACAAACAAAAACAAAGAGATACAGTTGCACCCCCCCACACCCAAATCCCTCCGATTTATTATCTGCCAGCATGTGGTCCAGCAGCGTGGCAGGTGTGTTGGCGTGGTCTGTGATGTCACACACCTCTGCTGGTTTTCAGGAAAATGAGATTTCCTTCTTTCAGAAAACCAAACTCGGTCAAATATCCATGCTTCCATTTGCCTTTGGCCCCTCCTCTGCGGACGGAGGTGGTGGTGGGGGGGGGGACAACAGTCCATTTAATCAAGCCAAAGCACCCATCGTCTTAATTCACGTTATGTGGAGACTCCCAGTGACAGACCCACTGCATTCATCCATGAGAGAATAAATCATACTAACTTCCTTTCTCTGTTACAAAGTAGATAATTTACTGGGAATAAACAGGGCAGCCTGCTTTCTGGATTTAATCATTCATTCGGGAGACTCCTCCCTCACACGTGTAAAACGAATGCCAAGCGTAAACCGTGAAAGGGACGATGGTACAGCACAGATAGAGATGCCTTTGCCTGGTACCTACATACTGTGTCAACTCAGTGTGTGTCACATAGGCGCCTGACTAGCCCTCTCATTGGATGTTCTCTGTGCATGACACCGCAGCCAGAGCCACTCCCCCTGAATGCAAAATAATCGTCACGTCATAAACAAATCTTAAATTTAAATTAGAGGACAAAACTGTCAGGTTATTGGAAGAGAACGAGGAAGTGTAATGTTCCTTGGCTGTCTTCCTCCAAGTCCTGCTGAATGACTTCCTACCAATGTCACAGAATTAAAAATGTAAATGAACCATTTATAATCAGCCTATCATTAAAAAAAAGACATTTTTTTTCCTGAGCTTTTCTGCTCTCACAGGCTAGAGGTTGAATTAATTGACGCATTAGCATGTTTTGTTCAGGAGGCCTGGATCCCCGCCATGGTTCATTATCGTTACAATAACACGTAATTAAGTGTTTATTATAATAGTTAATTAACCACGTTGGTGTCGTTAAATTATTTTCCTTATTAAATTCCTAAAAAAACACACACACACACACACACACACACACACAGAGGACGAGGCTGAGGAGAAATCCCTGACTGGGGGTGATGCCATAGTGGCCCAAATGAGCTATTTCATGCCAGTTTTATAATGGGGGGTTGGGTGGGAGGGGGCAGTATGCAAATAATTTAAATACCATGTGTGACTCAGCCCATTAGAGTCTGAACAAAAATATTCCACTTACCATCTTTTCTCGAAACTTTTCTTGGTTCAAAACGGGTTGCGTCTTTATCTTTAAATATGAGACGCGCCCGTAATATCCAGCACCAAAGACAAAAAAAAAAAATGAATGTGACAGACACGAGTATAACTGTTTATAAAGTGATAGATAAAGTACATTAACACTTATGTACTTTACTTAGCTAAACTATACATGATGCTTTATTTATCTACTACGAACAGAGAGGCAGGGTCATACTGTGTGTGCATTTTGTACTATAACATCTAAACTCGCGTCACTATCTGATTATTTATTTATTGTTATTTAAAGGTCAGTTCTGATTGGTGGACCAGGCAACTGTGAAATCTCCCGATGCTCCTGGTGGCCAGTCTAGGCCTGAATCTACCAACAGTGTTGAATCTAAATTATAATACATTTACAAGGAACACAGGCTTTGGGGAGAGGTGATTACCCTGAACTAGAAGTATTTACCAGTGAACCAGTGAACTGAAGAAGGTGAAGGTGGAGTTTTGCTTAGAGACATCTTTCAGCATGGGACCCACTGCGGTCAATAAGTAATGCGAACGCTACGGTCACTTGCTAACGGCAAGGCTGACAGCCAGACCAGCAGACCACACACATGCAGAGTGCCTAAAACCTCAATGTTTAAAAAACTGAATTTCATGGTGTCTGCACCAGAGGAAGACTGGCCATCGGCGGCCCAGAGGAGCTCGGCTGTCCTTCAGAGACCTCATGCAAGATGATGCCGGACCTAACGGGTTCTGACAGATGGCTTTTGGGCTGCTGTGACTTCATTCCCAACACCCCCTGGTCCTCCTGATTTAGCACAAGCAGGTGAGATGATGGATGGGCATTAAAAGCTGCCTGAGACAGCAAGCAGAGCACTTAAAGAAAAACAAAGAGCAACACGTGGCAGGTCGAATCCAAATCCCAGTTAAGAGTTTTCTATAGAAGCACAGGCTTTAAATGGATTTTAAAAGAAAAAACAATCAGTGCTTGGTCCAGATATGAAATCTGCTTGGGAACCTAATTTGCTTTCAGCTGACTCATTAGAGACAAGTAAATTACTATGGTCTGATGGAAACTTAGCACATTTTGGGGTCAGATCTCAGGATATGATGTGACACATAGCAGCAAACGGGGGGAAGGGGGGGGGGGGGTCCCAGCTCCCCTTCCACCTGTTGCCGTGGCAGCAGTGTGGTGGAACTGTTCCCAAAATGTGAGGAAGACCAGCCGGCCCCGCAAACACAGCGCTACACGGGGGACCTCATCAGCGAGGTGTGCTTAATTGGGCATGGCAAGAACACTCGAAGCGCTGGTCAATGTGGAGGTGTTTGCGGTTCCACTTTGGGAAACCTGTAGACAAATAAAAAAAATATACCAAGCCAATGTAGATAAAAGCAAACAAACAAACAAACAAACAAACAAACAAGTCAGACAAAGTGCATGATTACAAGCACAAACTCCAAACAGGCCTTGGAATCCAGAGCAAAGCGCTGGATCAAACAAACAAGCTGAACGTAAGAAGTGGATTTAACTCAGTTGTGGGCCAGAGTGCTGATGCCATGCTCACGGGGTCTGTGCCAAGTGGCTGGGTGCGTTCCAGGTCGCTGATTCTACATGATAAACTCACATCCCTCTGTGCTGGGTAGTGGGTGCAAGGAATTGTGGGAGCCACACAAGGGCTTGTGCGTCTGCGGTCACCCTCCCACCATCACGGGGGCCTCGGCTGCCATCTTACCCCCTCCCTGAGTCGGAGGCTGTTGTTCCCTCCTCAGGCTTTACACTCCGACTCTAAATGCAAAGCTAATGCCCACAACTAAACGCCTTCGCCATGCCTAGTCAGATATACATACATATACAGTTTTATGCTCTTTTAGAGAAATTTACAGACTGACCGTTCTCCCATACTCACCGGACTCATCAGTCGCTTCATGAGACGCTTGTCTCCGCCAATTGCCGGCATTGATATTTTGAAAATGTCACTGCAGCTGAAGAGTGGGAAATGGGCAGAGGTGGATGGTTCAGGTTCAGAAAGTAAAAATCCAGACCATGATTTTGTTTCAACCAACCAGTTGAGTATAAAGAATAACATTCAACGAGTACTCAAATAGTTTGCTGAAACAAAATCTTGGTCAGGATTTTCGCTTTCTGAACCTAAACTATCCAACTCTGGAAACGGGACACTCATCCATCACAGAATACTCCTGTAGGACCTGTGGTC
This sequence comes from Mormyrus lacerda, assembly GCA_015163995.2. NCBI lineage: Eukaryota > Metazoa > Chordata > Actinopteri > Osteoglossiformes > Mormyridae > Mormyrus > Mormyrus lacerda. Next base: position 4,244,393 of record JAABNX020000130.1, on the reverse strand, counting down.
CACAACCCCAACCCTATCTGTGTTGTGATAATATGACGCCTCACGGAGGATTTACAGGACAGATCCCCCCTCTTGTGCTAGACCTCCACACGCCAGACAATGCATCTCCTCACCAGCAGCCCCCCCTAGGAAAACATTACTGGAAACCCACAACCTTGTCCACCTTCCCCTCATTGATTATGCACTACTTGAAGGGGGGGTCTTGCCCCTGGGAGCCCCAACAGGGTCAGTGTGGGAAGGCCCCATATACAGCCTCTTCTGCTTGCCCCCCCCCCCCAAACCTGAACAGCAACCCAGAGGCAAAGAAATCATGAATAGATCAACCTTAAACACCACAGGTCACACTAAAGCATCGCAAGACAGCACGTCGGCCCCGTTGCCGTTGGGTCCAGGTCGGCGTCGCCATGGTGCCGCCTCTGCTTCCCACTTGCTCATGCACTCCTGCTCCAGCCTCTGCCTCCCAATCAAATTTACAACTGAAAATAAACAAATAAATCACCGTGCGGCAGAAAATGGAAGCCCCTGCAGGCCATAGTAACCGATGCCCTGCCGCCTCCCTGCCACCGGAAGAGGGAGATTCATTTAAAACCCTTTTTTCAAATTAAATCGGCCTTCTTCAGATTCTATGTAACCAGCAATCTGATTTTCAGGTGAAGGGTAATGTTTGTATAAAGCTGGGGCCAATTCAGGCTAGCATGCATACCCTTGGAATACCCAAAATATCGACTGTCTGGGTCTGGGTTGGGCCGAGATCAATCAGGAAAAATAACCGTAGCTGGAAAAGATCAACTGCAACCAATAAGTATGACCCTGGGAACCAAGGCAGAGAAACAGCCACAGCAACAAGAGAAATAAAAATACAGTCACAAACTGTAATGCAGTAATGCAACAACCCAGTTACCAACAACAACTAATAAACATCAGACATGCTGGATTAATGACACACTCAGGAACTAGCTTTGATAGGTTAGTAAATAGAGATGAATTCAATACACAATAGAAAAAGAACACAGGAATTTTCAGTGTGAAGAAACATTTTTGGCTGTCAGTGACCCCCCCATATGCAGCACGAGCCAATACTTTCCTCCACTGCCAGCGATGCTATCATGAAAATTGTGAATTAGCATATGAGTGGAATGTCTGCTGTCTGCAGGCACGTAAATCCCCCAGGAAACAAGGGAGCCCATCCCAACTTCCACGCTGCCCCCCCCAGCCATGTCCCCTGACCACTTCCTCTATACCCCCTTAAGAATCAACCCTTAACTTACCCCCCCCCAAAGGTTCAATGACCTTATGGCTCGAACTGCAATAATATCCCCGCCCCCCCGAATCCTATCAGTCCATCTCTTCCTGCTCCCGATATTTTTAGGACTGGATGAAATGTTGCCGTTAGCGACAGCAGCCAGATACTCCCAATGTACACATTGCGGGGGGGGTGGGGGGGGCAAAACAGTCACGTCTGATTACCCGATTCGCTCCGCGAGATCATGAGGGCCAGTGACCGGATGCAGCTCCTTCTAAGCTGTCCCAGGAGAGTGACCCCGCCCACTTCCTGTGCGTGTTCCATCAGGCCACCTGATAATACTGTCCCATTATGATGTTATACACTATGAAACCTGACAAAATTTATAAAACTGCCCCTAAGAAATATTCTTGAGCAACATTTTTTGATATTGCTGTAAAACTAAATGGTGTTTTATCTTTCCTTTTCTGTGTTAATTATTATACTCTAAACAACATTAAGACTAAACGGCCTATTCTATTGGTGGCCGATATTCACCTAGAGAGGCACTAACCAGCGAAGTTCATTAGTCAATTTCATACGCTGATGTAAGCGGGGAATCACCAGCACATCCAATCCCTGAGCGGAATCTGCTGCTCATGGAACGAAGCGGCAATGGGATGGCTCTGCACAGGAAACTGCCGTGTCACTTCCTGTTGGGGAAGCTTTGAGCATTTTATAGCAAGCATGGCTGTGCTCCCCCCACCCCACACACACACACACACACACACACACACACACACACACACACCCCAGCCAAAATCTAGTAAAACTCCTTAGTGCAGTACAGCACGTTTAACAAGTGGAAAACATAAGAGTCAAATAAAACACAAAGCGGCAACAGATCCGGAGGGGGCATGCACAAACAGATGGGTTCAATCATTTAATGCGGGACAGGGCGCTGGGGGGCTAATATGCATTCGAGGACAGATAAAGCAGCGATGACTTGGCAGTTCAGGACTTTGTGATGTGGCCAGGAGTCCGCATGCAGGGCTGTACAGGAAACTGCGGAGCGTACACGTCACAGAGTGGGGCAAAAGGGTCCATATTAACCCCTCCATCCTCACACCCCCACTCGGACTGGGGTAGCACGACTGACCGGCCCATTCTGCAATCCCAACACAACTGTAATTTGCTTTATTTTATTTTATTGTTTTGCTCTTCAGGGATTTACATCCCCTCTGAGAGAGGCTGCCTCCAACTCCTTACGTAAACATCCAGTATTCCTGCGAATCAACCTGCTCCGTCTGAGTGGGGGACTCAACCAGCAGGCTGGAGAGACCCCGTCCCCACGTGAGATCTGTCAGAACCAGCAACAGGGCCAGTGCAGGATAAATTGACTCATCAGAACAGAAAAGCCATTCACTGAACATAGCCTGGCTTCATCCTGGGACTAATTTAGGCTTAACTAACCCTGGGAGGGGTTAGGATTACAGTTGGGGAAGGGGTGAGGACTGAAGTATTGAACAACAACCATGATCCATTCTTTAAGCCTCTCGGCCTCGGCAGGACCGTCATATGTCTGTGGGCCCTTGAGCAGACGCCCAAGCTCGCTCTCATCTGCATGACTGTCCGTCCGTCCATCCATCCATCCGTCCGTCCGTCCGTCCATCCATCCGTCCATCCATCCATCCATCCATCCATCCATCCATCCATCCATCCATCCATCCATCTTCTGTGACCGCTTGCCCTATTCAGGGTCGTGGGTCCGGAGCCAATCCTGGAGGCTATAGACACAAGGCTGGGAACAATCCAGGATGAGGTGCCATTACTTTCACGTGTGTATTCTTGTCTGTAAGACCTAAGTCACCCCGCAACCCCTGCCCCCCCCCCCCATTAGCACATCCCAGCATTAGGCCAGACCCGGACCATGATATCAGCATTTCAGGCACAGTTATTAATATTTTTTTTGTTTTAGCAAATCCTGGAATGTGACCAACGCTCACAATTTTCACCCCCACCCATCATTCAGATCTTCACACGTCAGCTATTTGCTCTGCCAGAGATATGCACTGGGGGGGTGCAATCCATTAGCTTCTAACCGCTCAACCGGTGCATCATTCTGATCAACAGGAACAAAGTAAGTCTCAACTCAGGGAAGCTAATCTGGCATGATCGGGAACAGGTACTGCAAGTGGGAACAGGAAGTGCGCGTGTATTGAGGTTCTCCTCAACCCTTTCCAGTTTAGAATAGACTTGGGGCTTATTACGCGGGTCACACGGAAAAGCCGCTCTTTAATTTCCCACCCTTTGTCGTTCAGGCCAGCTGGGTTTTGCTTTAATCAAGGAGAGGCTTCTCAAGGTCACCGCGGCTCAAAGACTCTCCTCTCCCCCCCCCCACCAGCTCAGGGAGTACTACTTGAATGTAGGCCAAATATCTATTCTGGAAAAGAAGAAAAAAAAGAAGAAAACAGGACTTCCGTTGCTCAACCTCGACTTTGCCGGCTCCGCTGCTGGTGAAGATGATGTCAAAAGGGATCTCTTGGGCAGAGGCGCCACGGAACGCGACAGAAGCTTGGAGGTATTAGCGGAAAACCATCTACACAGATTTCACAGCTAACAAATCTTTCTTTGGTTCTAGATATGCCCCGGTTCTCCTGGAAGGCTGCCGTGATATCAGGACAGAACGACACATGAGAGACAGCAGGAGAGCTCATCCTGGGACGAGGTCTTTCTCCTCTCGGCAATATGGCTGACAGTGCGCTGACCGTGGAACGTAGGTATCCCACCAAATGGGTCAAGGTGACACAAGCGCTCTCCAGTATGAAATGCACCGGAAGGTTCTGAAGCAGAAACGCTCAAGATGGCAATGGCAATTGAATGAATCATAAAAATATATATACCGGACTGTTAATGGATGTCTTGTCGTTTAACAGCAAATGGGGGGGGGGGGGGTTCTAGGTTTGCCCTCAGTCATTACACTTTGATCGAAACCAGCACATCACTCCACAAACAGGGGGTCTCGAAACTCCATTACCCAGAAATACAATCATTTAGCAAGCCCATTCGCGGTGCCAAACTAAATCTGCTTTAGATCTTAAAAGGTGCAATTATTAGATTCTGACAGAAACCAACGCGTTTTCCCAAAGGGGGTTACTGTGCCTTTAAGATCCCACGAGTGCCACCATTCTGCTTTTGGTGCCAAGCGATGTTGATTATAAAAAAAAAAAAACTATAATTAAGTGTTACGGAAACAGCTCGGGCTGGGGTGTCGGCAGGGGTGCAAGGGCCCAGGGCCTCATCTGGCTATCAGCATGCGGGACAGAGACGTGGCAAGGCCTGTATGTCTGCCCTAGTGTTCTGGTGGAAAAGAAACCTCAAAGAAAAGAGAGTGTAAGAAAACCCAATAAAGGGGAGAGAGAGTGATAGAGGGGAGGGGACTAGTCATTATTTCTGCTAGCCAATCAGAAAGATGGGGAAAAAATGTGCCGATTCCAGAGGAGGCCATTATGATGACTTACACTGACATTATGCATGTCCTGCCTAACCTTTGTCCATCTCTGCTTCTGGTAACAAGGAAAAATTTCAGTTCTGATCCACGAACACATTGATGCCAATCACCGATGGGAAGCTCTCGCAAACCCCAGCTAGCGGGACGGAGCTAAATGGCATCTATCCTGCCGGCAGTAATCTTGTTACAGTGCAGAAGGGCATTTGCTGCCTTGACGCGGCCACTGGAGTCTTCACGCCATGTCGTTGTCATGCGGTATGTCATGTGACCAACACACAGGAAATGACCGACTGCTCATTTGCATATAGACCACAATGGGAAAGCCAATGGAAAACAGCCTGTATGGCCAACTGATGTACCTATGTGGAAGCTGATAGGCCCCTGGACACTCAACTGACAAATCTCTTTATGTCTGGAAGATGGAGATATTCTTTCACCTGTACAGGAAGTCTAGTACCAGAAGTGATCTGTTCGACATGCAGACTTGCCAGGCCCTTGGGTGGCCCCACCCCATAATACATTTCTTCCATTTTCTATGCATCGAGCCATGTAAAAAACATCACTTAAGCGACCACCCCACCCTCCCTGCAGCGACAGTGCCGTATCGCTCCCTAATGACATCTCTACATCTTCATTACAGGAAATACCAGTGATGTTTTCTTTAAACCAGGTGAAAAATAATCCTCTTCCTTCTGAGAGCACTTCTGTCTCAGCACGTGCCGGGCGCTGTGAGGTTCGGCTTCTACACCAGCGTGCTCGTAAAGAGGAGCAAAATACGAAGGGTAATCTTCTTTTATTTAGCACCTTTCACACATGTAATGAAACATATGGGATTGAAATAAGAAACAAAGGTGGAGAAACTGCATAAAACATGCAACAAAAGGTACACATCAAAGGAACAAGAATCAAAAAAAGAAAATAAGTAGCAAAATGTCAATATATAAGTGAAATAATATAAACATTAGCAAATAAATAGGGATACAATACACAAAAGGAAAAACACAGAGAGCAGAGCCACGCACACATGCCAAAACACACACACAGAGGTTAGGGCAGACGGCAAACCGCACCCCCACCCCCCCGGCAGCTGTGAAGCCAAGCTTCAACAGCACAGACCCATCCAAAATCCAACACGTCATCCCACACTAGACCAACACAGCCAACCTGAGCACGTTTAATTCAAGCGGTGCCAGCAATGACATTCAGACTGATTTAACAGTGGGATGGAAAGGGGCTTCATGAGGGTCGAAACCCATTTGCGGTGCCATTGTCACGTACTGTCACTCACCGACCAGACAATGACGAATGACGCGATGCATCAGGCGTGCGTCGAGACGTGACATGATTTGAATCGATTTGAGACAGGGAGACAAAAGGCCCAGACAAAAAAATTATATAATAATATGAAGTGACATCGGGTCGCAATATGCTGCTGAACTGCCGGGGGGGCGCCCACGGGCATGCAGACACGAGGCCTCGGTATCGATCTGCGCAGGTAAAACATCTCACCCCCGGCATCCTGGTGAAAACAGGATGCAGTATCCATGTGAGGAAATCACGCTACAGGAACCCCCGCCCCCCCCTGGGAACAGCATCGCCATGGACACAGGCCCAAGCACCACGGATGGTGAGAAACTCATTCGTCAAACTTGGCCTTTTCTTTTTATGGGCGTCTTTGCCGTTTTGGTGAGCGGCGGCATCTTGATACCTCTTCAGAAATACCCTTAGCCGTGTACGCAGTCAGGTGATTTGGCCAGGTGGCGGATTATCTTGGCGTCGTCCACGAGGCGCCGTGAGAATGTGTCAGATGTGTGAACATCGCGATTTCATCTTTAAATGTCGTTACGCTGGTGTTGTTATGTCTAGCTGCTACAGCTGAGCAGTCTGGTTGTGGGGGGGGGGTGGTTCAGGATAATCCTATCAACCATGAAACTTTTCCTCAGTTAAACTTAACCCCCAGCTCTAAATGCTGCAGGTTCAAGTCCCAAGGATTTAGACCTTTAACCGAGCAT
>JAABNX020000130.1:4221156-4234581 GCA_015163995.2 Mormyrus lacerda | reverse complement strand
CTCAGAGCGCAAGGGGTAAACCCATAAAAAGCAGATCACAGCCGGGCCATGCGGAGCACATGCAGGGGAGCACATGCAGGGGAGCCGCTGCTGGCCAGAGTCCGTCCTCTGGGAGACACGACCCTGCCGGGCCACTGGCTTACATTACACTTTCAAACAATTTTCATTTTTCTGGCACCAAAGCCAGCGGGCACGTCCTGCAATGAAACGGCAACAAGAGCAGCCACCCAGTGCCTCTGGGGTGTCCGTTTCCATGGCGAGGGCCAACACCAGCAATGCCCCCGCCACGGCCACACCAAGAAGAACTTTCCAGAAACAAATAACTTTCCGGTGCACACCCCCTCACGCACACCTGTCTCACCTTTCGGTTCTAATTTATCCAAATACCTCCACCCCTTTACTGGATCCTATGAAAGAAAATACAATATAATTTACCAAATAAATATTGTAACCGTCTCAAACAAATGTTTTCACAGGTGACAAACGGGGAGTGAATTTGGTATGTTTAACAATGCAGCAATGTGAGGATGCCACGCGTTTCACCCTCAAAGAGCACGTTGACTGACGAGGGGGGAGGGGATGTGCAATTCCCCTCCGCTGAGATGGACAGTCCTCCCTCCCAGTCACGCTTCTGCAGGGAGCGACTTTGTTATCAGCATGAATGATGCCTCCTGTTTAATTGCCATAGTAAAGAGTGTAATTGGTCACTCTGATGGGAAGCGTGAATAACGACCTCAGCTGATAATCAATCATCGAAATAATCGCCGTTGAGATGGACCCCACAAGTACCATTCTGTGAGAAAAATTATCAGCAATACACGTCGTTTGCACCATAAAGATACTGTTACTGAGATATACACCACAAAAACCAGCCCACAGAATACTGCCCAGGACTGCTTTTCTGCTACCATGCTGCAGTATCCTTAGCAACATATCACAGGTCAGGGTTCCTATTCAGCGCCACTTCGCCAAGCTAATGTATTTTGTTCACGTTACACCATAACCCTCCCCACCTTTGTGTGAAACAAGAATGAGGATGAACATGGATGACCCAGGCTGGATTTATTTTGATGAACTCGGAAACCAGGAACCTCGACTGGATCGTACACTGTCGGTTAGCAACGGCGCAAAAAACATGGCTAGTTTGCCAAAAACGATTAGCCGCTGCAGCGCTAACCAACATCACAGCATTGCATTGGGATATCAGCAGACAAAAAAGAAAGCGAAACAGTACAAGGAAATCAACAAGTGCTTAGCTACATGTAGAAATATTAGCTAAATTAAGAGGAGGCATACACCGTGTTTACCTCAAACGGAGTGACAAGTGCAGGCCTGCCTGAGTCAAAACTGAGATGGATGACTGGATGTGTGCAGTTAATGCTCTGTTATTTCACTCTGACAATATTAACAGAAAACCGTCGTTGTCAAGAACGAACTTTACGAACAGTGCAGTGAAAAACACCCCCATCTTCACATGTCATTGACCAATCACAGTGCAGGACGATATACTGGCCTGTGTGAAAGCCACCTCCCCCTTCCTGTCACGCAGAAGAATCCACACAGTTATGTTTAGTCAAATTTTAGATGGAGAAGGAGACCCCAGAAAGGCTTAGCGTAGCCCAAAAATGGATAAAGGACAGGAAAGTATAGAGGAGCGGCGACAAATAACCCTAAATCATGGTGTGAAAGCAAGAGTAATGAGGATGTAGCTTATACTAGTGTGTGACAGATTGTAAAGCCTACCAGGGTGCCGTAAAACTACCGGGAAGAGCACCTGAAGAAAGGGGTATAAAAAAACAGCGATAGGCGTCAAATGTTAACAACCAACAATTCCAGTCATATAAACAAAGAATTTTGCAAGTGTAAACAGCCACAGCAGTCGGCAGCAAAACACTCCCATATTTACGCTGACCCACATTATCTTTCAAACCATCTTTTCGACAGCCGAGATCTTACAAGGATATCATTTTCCAATGGGCAAGGATTCTGACGACAGACTTCCCAGTAAGAATGAGCGTAGACCCAAAGGCACCCTCCCAACCTGCCCTTAGATTTTGAATAAATAGTGCTCGCATTATAGGCCACTCAGTTATTCCCCCGACTTTGACAGCTCTGATTTCTAGAGTGGCTGATGGTATGGTAATCGAGGCAATGGATGTGCCCAAAAGGATTATGGGTATTCCATTGGAAGAAAAAGGACACAGAGGAAAGTGTGGCTATTCCAGGCATGGATTTCAAAAACCTTGGGCAGTCGATGCAAGTGCTTCCTCTGAGGTGGGAGGGGTGCCTTTCTCTTCCCACTGGACCAAAACCGTGGGCCCCCCTGGTCCGATGATAATTAAGTGCCCAGGGAAAGACTGTGAAACGGACACGCGGTTCCATATGGTATCTGCGGTATCTCCACCTGGTCTGAGGTCAGATCAAGCTGCTGATGTCAGTCAATATCACACCTTGTCGGCATTATGGAGGACTGGCTCGGGTGAGCCCCTCCCCCCACTGCCTAGGATCGTCATGACGATGGCCCTCTTCTTACATAAGCAGCGTTCAGGGTTATCCCAGTCTTTTACTGAGACACCATCATCGTTACACACAAGCTGAGCATACAGGCTAAAGTCTAGGTCTACAGCAACAAACAAAAAAAGTGAGATTTAAATTTATTAGTCCACACACTCTGGAAGATTATGAAATTCTTTACATTCTGCCTGTGAATGGAATTGCATGAATTGCACAGAATGTGTTGAAGAAGCAGACTAGAAAATGCAGAGATGGGACCCTGAACAACACAAGGTTATGAAAATCATTGACTCAGGCTTGTTCCCGTGGACGGGAAACAATCCGCATCTATACCAGAGGTATTTCAGCCCATTGCAGTTGACCCCAGGCAATCAGAATACTTTAACATACGCAAACAATCACACTGTTCATGTAAAGCAAGACGCGTGTTGTGCTACTGGACAAAGACTGCCAAATGACTGGACGTCTAAGTGCCCAGTGCGTACGGCACAGTCAGACGCCTGAACAATAACAGGCCTGTCAGGCGACAGCCGAGAGGGAGCACAGAACCACCTGGCCATTACTGGTGTGTCAGTAAGCATACAAGCCTCCTTTCACTGAGCTAACCGGCACTGACAGTCAAGGGGACAGGGGGCTTCTGCGCGGCCTGCCGACCAGCTACGGGATCTCACAGAATCAGAATTCACTTTGTTGGACAGATACGCTGACATGTACCAGAAATGTCTTAGCATTATGGGTGCACGTGTTCACAGACAACATGAAATCAAGAAACTAATAATAAGGAAGAGAAATAAAGCAGACAAAAGCATGAGCGACGGTGCAGATCAGAGCAGACTGCAGTCAGTAAATCGGTATTTAGGAAATGTGCGATGTAAAGCACGTCCAAGTTGAACTAGATGTGCGCTAGACAGATGTGCATCACCATTCCCATCATGGGAGGCTGAGGAAGCTATCGTTCCAGAACAGCCATGCCTCACATCCGGGGCCACATGACTAAGCAAGTTCCTGTGTGTGTGTGTCTGTGTGTATATATATTTAGAGTATGTATACATTACATTTTGGGGGACCGAATGACCCCCACCGTATAATAAACACCTTTTACTTTGAAGTCATGGTGCCTTTTTTGTGGTCACAAGGGGAAACTGAATTTTACGGAAATCTGTGAATGCAATCAAACTAAAAATGCCAAAAATTGTATATTTTGTTGGAATACAGGATAACAGGTTCAGGCTAGGTAAGGGATAAGTTTGTCATAGTTGGGATTAGAGTTATGCCCATAGAATGAATGGACAGTCCTCACAAAGATATGAGTACAAACACACGCATATGTGTGTGTGTGTGTGTGTGTGTGTGTGGCTGGCTGCAGGTCTGTCATCTCCCACACAGTTCTGTATCCTAAACACTAAGCCGTTTATACAGTTGCCGTAACTTCATGGGTACAATTTAGGATAAGCATGTGGAGGGAAAAAAAACTAAGATAATCCAACAAACAACCCATCCAACCAACCACAGGTTGCGAAAGGAGCCCAAATCATTAAGCATTATGGTACCTGCTGCCAACACAACATAAAGAGAAGGATGCTTAAGGAGAGCCTCTGGTCTGGAGAACCAGCCATCTGTTACATCAGTGATTCCTTCCTCTTGGGCTAAAGCTCGCCAAAGCATGCAGATAAGGAGAAGGAGATAAAAAAGAAAAACGACAAAAACGTAATAAACAAAAAATGAGTGTGCAGATGGTCGCTCCGAAAACCATAAGCTCCACAGATAAGCCTGCTTTGCTTTTTATCAAAATGACACCATTCGCACCTACAGCATCGGCGCTTAGCGACACCACCCGCAATCTCCCAGGAGCCACCAGGGTTCACCCTCTTCTGGCGGGAGAGTGGGCGGGGCTTGAGGAGCGGGTGAGGTTCCGCCGTGGCGAGTGGCCATAGGTGCATGCGGGAACACTTGTGGGAGGAGAGGGGAGCGGAGGGGGGGAAGCGGGAAGAAAGATAGAGACGGGAAAGAGGGGGAGGGGCAAATGTACATAGGCTACAGTACAGAAGCACCACAAACAAACATAGGCAGCTCTTTCATTTCAGAAGCGGGTTCTGAATATGATAGAAGGGGCAGGGAGATATAATTAAGTGGTGACCTAATGTTGTGCTACTGGTGTGTGTGTGTGTGTGTGTGTGTGCGTGTGTGTGTGTGAGGTTGCATTTGACCAACTAAAGGCACCGAGCCCCAGAGAATCTGAAATGCGCTTCCCGCAGGGTGCAGACAGCCGGCTGCCGCCTCCGCAGGGCACTAAAGCCGCACGGCGTAAGGGGTAATGAGGCGGATTCGGCCAGCCGGCGCGTCCAATCACCGCAGGGCCACAGACACCGGCATTTAAACTGGCGCAGGGGCATATACTGACTGTCGCCATCCTCCCACCTTTAGTGAACATCGTCAATATTCTGCTGCTTTTTCCCGTTTTATGAAAATTAGTTTTAATACTAAAACTGTGTGTGTGTGTGTATGGGGGGGGGGTTCTTTAAAGGTCAGAACTACAAAGGGTACTAAAAATTTCCAAAAAGCCAGAGGAACCACCAGAGACCCTGGTGAAATATGCAGGCAACACTCAGGAAGGAAACAGGCGGCACAGTGGGCCGGTCGCTTTCAGGGTGTGTCTCCAATGCATGGGAAACATTACACTGGAGCAGGAACACCGTTTGAAATCAGGCCTTTTCGTGAGCAGCTCTTAGGTGAAAAAAACGTTAATGAGCTCAATTTAGATTACTACCACCAGGGGGAGAGAGAGCCAAATATAGACTCAACACCCAGATTAAATGAGACACCAGGAGGTGCAGCGTAGAGCACCTCCATCCCCAAGCAGTAGTCGGAATGAACCTCACATTAGAGCACTTGTTCCACGTTAAACTGTTAGGCGGGTCAAACTTTCCATTTTACTTTTGGTCTAATCCCGCGGCTGATGAACCCACTAAAATGTGGAACTTCTTGCCCCTGCAAAAAGGCTCTTTCATACTTTGGTGGATTTTGCCCTGGGGTATTTTAACAAGTCAGTGTTTCATATACAGACACTTTGTGAACCCTGGTATGTGGGGGTGTGTGTGTGTGTGTATCCACAGAGATTTAAAGGTAACAATGCAGCCAAACAGAAGATATGAGTTGCAGACATCCAGACAGCCCGGGTTCTTAAAACTTCACTTCCATGCAGAGGATGGCTTTATTTTTTAAGCAGCAGCACCTCCTGACATCAAAAACCATCCCCCCCCACACCAGGCTTTTGGGAATTTTCCAGGTTGAGACAGGGGTGCCTTTGGCCCTCTAATTGGTCCTCTCCTCCTAATTCCACACGACTCCCTGTTTCCCTCCTGACGGCCCCCTTGAACACGGGGCCCTCGCCGCCCGCCGGTGTTTCCCTCCTGACGGCCCCCTTGAACACGGGGCCCTCGCCGCCCGCCGGTGTTTCCCTCCTGACGGCCCCCTTGAACACGGGGCCCTCGCCGCCCCGCGGTGTTTCCCTCCTGACGGCCCCCTTGAACACGGGGCCCTCGCCACCCCGCGGTGTTTCCCTCCTGACGGCCCACTTGAACACGGGGCCCTCGCCGCCCGCCGGTGTTTCCCTCCTGACGGGCTCTTTGAAATGGCAGCACATTTAAATTTCAAGTCGCTTGCTTCCCACAGGCGGCCTCCCCCAACACCCTCATATGTAGACATATTTGCATACTGCCCCCTCCCTTCTGCAGTCCACCTTCCACCCCCGCCCTGCTAGTTTCTGAGATGGCATGCCCCCGCCCACCCCCAAGCATACACCCATAGAGAGCAAGATAAAATAACAAAGCTGAGATTTATGAACAGGCTGAAACGGATGAGAAGAAAGCGAAGAGGGGAAGCTGAGGTGTGTCCGTACCGATGGACAGTGTCCGTCAGCGGGCGAAACAAAGCCACACTCAGAAAAGAAGGAACAGCGTCGGCCTCAGCTTTTCAGCTCCAGCGGCTGCCAAGGGCTGACACACCCCCACCCTTGAGGAGGGAAAATTGAAGGGGGGAAAAAAAAACAAAAATCAACAGCCTCAGGCACACCCGGCGGCGACGCAGAGTAACGCGTCAGTGTTACAAACATCCATACCTGCGACTGCGCAGGAATTTATCTGGCTCACCATTCCTGAAAAAAGCTGCAACAGATACAACTCTGTCGATGGGATTAATAAGCTTTGGTACGTATCACTGAGGGCCAGTAAAGCACCCCTGCAGACAGACAGTGATGCTGTTTCTCAACCATAATACCTTGCCTGTCCATTGCTGCGGTCACGTGACCGACGACTGTCACTCCGTCTCTCTCATTGGCTGATGATTCTCGGTGACGTCCGTCAAGGATGAACCATCGTGTCGGACGCGCGACAGCTCTGATGGGTGTCGCTGTCGCTGCCGCTAATTGAATGCGTGTTAATTTGATGAGTGCAGCTCATCTGAGTTTGTTGTGCAATTTATCGCTCGCTTTCACATCTCAGTGGCAGCGTTACGTGCAGTTTGACTACCTCAGCATGGTTAATTGCTAATTTGTTTACGTATGAAGGATCGTTCCACAATTCACATTTACACCTGTTTGTAGGCAACAGGCTCAATAAAAGGCAGATGAGACCCAAAAACGAAATGAGAAGGAAGCCAGAATAATGAGCATCCTTGACCCTCATTATTCAGTCAGTTTTTAAAATCCAATTATAATATTTTCTCAGATTTATTTTCCAATAATGGAAGTATCCACATCCTATTCTGGTTGTACACCTGCTCCACCCTTCCAGCAAATGCTTCCCAACTCTCACATGACCCCGTACTCGATAAAGGATTGGAAGATGGACAGATGGAAGCATCCAATCACCTTCTTGACAGTGCTCGCTGCCCCCCCCCCCCCAACACACTGGTTTTCAGCTGCACAGCTGCCTTTGGTTGAAGGTATCAGTGTTCATTTCAAGTCCTCAAGGATGCTGGGGCAGTTCCTCCTGGGACTCAAATCTGTGACCATCTGGGGCCAGGGAGGGGATGTGTACTCCGGCACGTGGGCTAGCATCGGCACCAGTCACAGCTAGGATGATAAAACCGCCAGACCACAGGCTCGGTTACCCTATAATCCGGCATCATCAACCCATTAAACAGGATTTTACATCATAAGATAATTACGGCGTGGTCCCAAATGCTATTTATTGAGCGCGTTTCCCCCTCTGCGGGTCTTACGTTTGACATCACTATAAAAAACCTCTAGCAGGCCTTCATTAAGAACCCGACTGGCATGATGCTGGAGAAACCATGTTTTGGTCCTTCAGGGATTTCTTTAAAATGATTTTGTGGACACCACCCAGCGTAAGGAGCAGCTACAAAAAGAAAAGGACCTTTTTTATTGACAGCAGCCTACATTTTTATTTGAGTCACAACTGAATTATGTCTTTGCTATTTAAAGCCAATTAGCTCGATCTGCTAATTGGAGCACAAGGCACCTAAATAGTTAACGTGCAGCTCAAGACCACTGTTTGATAATATCACTCTTTCCCCCAGTTCAAAAACAGCATCTAGAGTTCATTCCCCCTCTTGAAAGACCACTTTAACACCTTGGGCTCTCTGGCTCAGGACGCCGCGGCTGACTAACGACTGGCTCTTTACACTAAGGAGGGCGGGTGCTTAAAATACACCAGCTGAGACACACTCCTTAGGTCCATTCACGGCAGCACTGCATAACATCACACCAATGAATATGATGGAATGAATGAAGTTCACTTTGCGAAAAATATCCTCATGACCCTAATCCCAAAGCGATATCCGAAGCCCCTAAAGCCGCCAGATATCATTGATACACCATCCAAAGGCACTTATCCAACAGGGGGTCAACTGAGCGGCCTGGCGCTCATCCCTGGAAGCACAAGACAGGGGACTCCCCAGCTAGGATTTCTATGGGCAAAACCCTATTCCCACCAATGACGACCTCACCCCCTACCCAGACAAACCTTAAACATAAGTAACCAAACAAAATACAAGATGTTTGGCATTTTTAGTTCTTTGATTGCAGTCATACATTTTTATAAAATGGAATTTCCCCATGTGAGGGCAAAAACGTCACAACGTCAAAATAATAGGTTTTTATCACATTGTGGGGACATTTGATTCCACAATGTAATGTATACCTGGATCACACACACACACACATAGACAAACAAACACACACTTATATAAAAAACATCAAAAATCCACCATGTGATCATCAATCCACCTTCTAAACCGAACCATGTACATGTCAACACAACCCGAGTTATGAGCCACAAACATCTCAGACTCTGACCAAACAATTCATCTTCCCTTAGGGTCTTCCTGGCACTGGTTCAGCCCCATGCCCTCGTCTCCTTGAGATGCCACTAACAGTGCCTGCCCCCCCACCAGCCACCAGCTGCACCCATATTCATCCAACGTGACATCCCCGTTTCTGCTAAAAGACCATATAGAACTTGTCTCACTGGGTTGCCGCGGACTCCGAGGGGGGAGCCGTCAGACATCAGTGAGCGGCGACACCCCCTCTACACCCACCCCCCAAGAAGCTCGTTGTTTGTGCTCCGTCCGTGAATCATACTTCGCTTTGAGTGGCGGACTCGATCCTCAATCATCTATCGCGCAAGCCAACAGCCCTCCATCACACTCAAAAGAACAGAGGAAATCAACGGTCCACCCCCAGTTTAACTTTCATTTCGGCACCATTGTCTCCTGCGTTTACACTCCCTCCTACTGGGCTCGCATTCCCATTTAAACGCCTCAAAACGCACTGAGAGGCGTAATCCAGCTCACCGCACCCCAGCAACGCAGGGCAAACCCGCCTGACACTCCTCATTGTCAATATCGTGTTGCAACCAGCTTCTCGGGCTGCCTCCCACAAAAAAAGCTGCGTTTGTGCACTTATTTATCATTATTCATGCGGAACTGCTGACACCAAGCTGTTCTTGGCAATCTTGAGGTTAAACTTTTTAAGTTTGATACTCTGGGAAGAACGAGGAAGTCCGAGAGAAGAAAAAAAAAAACACGGCACACGACATTCAGAGCAACCATTTCTGGAACACAAGAGGGCATGTTGGTGGTAGGTTCCCCTTCCCCTGCCCCACCCCTTAGAATATTCCGAAAACACCGAAAGCAGCCAAGAATCAAAACACGAGGTTTCCTTTGCCAAAGCAGTGCTTGCAATCCTTAACGTTACCCACACCGTCTAATCTGCCGACCTCTATATCACTTTTTTACAGTAACATTGGGATGTGATGTAAACCCCCATTATACTATCCCAGGTAACGCTCATGTTTTACCTGTGACATCTGTGGACGGAAGTTGATCTCCTTAAGGTCCACTGATCCGGGCGAGAGATTGTGGAGCATTTGACAGAGGAGCACCCCATCCCTGAGCGCCTGGGCCAGGTCGAACACGGCGGCTGACGGCCATACGACCCGGTGGCTGGGAGGCAGGACCTTGCAGTCTATAAGCCACCGTCCGCATTGTCTCCACTCCTCCATGTCGGCCTTGGGAAACGCACACGGAGTCCGATAGACAGGCGGGCGTTCTGGGCGCACCGGCGTGGTCGGCGTCCTGACAGCCAAGATCCGTCTCCACCGTCCGGCACGCAAGTCAGGCAGTGAAACCGGCTAACAGACGATGCCGATTTTTATTCAATCCTTATACGAACTTCAGCACTTGTTTCTGGTGTTTAAAAATGAGGGTAAATACACAAGTATCACTTTCTGAGTTTCCTTTGCCTTCTACTCCTCATCTGCGCTAAAGTTTCTTTTTTCCGCGTCAAAATGTCTCGTTCAGATTTTGCCGATTTGGATTATGCTATTTTACAGGCTGCAGAGAGCGACAAGCATCTGGACTAAACGCTTATTTACGCTCACAACAGTTTTACTTGTGTAGTAGTAAATTCATTCATAAACTAAATTCATTCAGACACGTAGGATTGTTGGTGGAACTGGCCAATAAAACAAATCCGCATGCCATTTGTATCCTCAGCACCCTCGAAGAAGTGCTTTGAATTATTAAAATGAAGAAAAAAAATATCAGAAATATATTGGTCTTTCCTTGTCAAATGAATCCTTCACGTAACCTAGAAGTAAACTCCGTCGCCCGCAAAGCATCGTGCAACAAGAGCGCTGTTTAATGCAAACCCCCACTTTCTGTAGCCTTAATGTACTTGTACAGTACAGCGATGGAGACATGCGAGTTTCCTCTCAGTCAAACAGGCTTCCCAGTCTTGCTAAAGGCAGCTTGTTCTTGAAGTTCGGCTTTTTCCCCCCAGTCTGATTTTGCGACAAACTGCAGCTTTAGCGGGCGATTCGTGGTCGGTCCTTGAGCAATAACGTCGCAAAATGGGATGAACAGTCCTTGCAACGCCCAGTTCAAGCTTCAGATCGTCTCCGATGCGGTGCAAACATCGTTCAGTGTATGCGCTTAAGGACAGATACGGATTGCCAGGACACGCTCATGTTAGACTCCTGTACTCAGCAGGGTCTCCGTTGTCTGCTCGGATCCAGTGGTTGTCTATACACTGCTTCTCTTTTTTGCCCCTTTACCTTACCCTCCTCTCTTGCTTTCTGCCCCCAAGAGCCAGTTCCTGTTCTTTTTTTCCTTTTTGGTGTCGCCGTGTACTGAACAGCGCTCGCAGCTCGATCGCAAGCTTTGCGGGAAAAGCGGGAGCGCGCACAGCAGCGAGGTGGGCGGCGTGATTGCGACCGGATTCCGGCCGGGCACGGGCACGCGTCGGCAGCTTCCAGCTGGGGGAGAAAAAAAAGTTGGAAGATCCGGAGACACGTTTGCAGACCGTCGAACATGCCGTGGTTTTGACATGTGGGGGGCACACGCTATAAAATGATTCGTTTTATATATATGAAAGAAAAGGAAACACGTGAACAACAACATCGCCTGTGCATAAACGTTTTAAGTTCATATGTGCTCATTTAGGAAGCATTAAAGTCGCAATTCTTCCTTTTTTAACATTTACAGTGACAAGTGGGAAAAGTGATTCAGATCTCTGTTTCTGATGATGGCTTTGCCACGTTATAGATTTGCGTTAAACAGCTTAATAGTCCTAGTCAAACATAGTTCCAACTGAGTTCAGTGTTCTGGATCCGTTATTCACCCTGAACGGTAAACATTTAAAAATGACACCCCGCGTTGTGCCATTAATCAAAACATTAATTTGTTTCTACGCCTGCTTACCGATTTTTTTTCCATGATTCATTCTGTTCAAGCTGATCAACATAAGATTTCAGTGTAAAGAAACTGCTATATCTAGATTGGCACGTTACATTGAATAATAGAATTTCTAATTACAAATTCGGCGTTGTTTTGACGTTAATAGTGCTATTCTGTGAAGTGGCTTTGTTAAATAATTAGACCGTGGCTATATAAAATATTTTATGATGGAGAAGGTAAACACGGTGATACAATGTATTCTTTTCGAAAATCTGAATGAGAAAGTAAACATCTCACAACTATGACCGAATATTGTTTAATTAAGTGCAGTGGGGACAATTCAGTCCCAAAGTACAAATCACAAGTGAAGTTTAGCTATGTCGGGGTGGTCATTTTTCCCCGAATCATGCAATGTCACCGCGCTCAGGGAGAATAATGGTCTTTTCAGGATTCTGTACCAGGTTGTTATTTGGATCGCTCTGGCCATCCATCATTACGACTCAGAAAACACACCGAAAAGGTCCGAAAGGCCACGAGGAATAAATCGGCTTATAACAAACTACGCGGCGACCCAGGAGCGGAGCTCCATTCAGCAGCAGAAGAGCCAAGCCCAGAATTCGGCCACAGCAACAAACATGTTGAACTCAGACCCTAGTTGGTCAGTTGCCCATCCAAGCTTGACATGTACATACTGCGGCGAACCTTTTGACAGACTAATGTGTTATTTTCCAAGCAGGAGCTCTTCAACTGAGTCTCGGGAAGTGTGTTCATTTTAGATTGAACGCGATGATGTATTTGATGCCTACCACAGTTGTCTTCAAGGTTGTTGTAGTCCAGTTTAGGGGCTATTAGACTCTTTCCTGGTGATTCAGCATCCACAAGGGCGAGGTAACGACATCAAACTGTCCCCACATCTGTGTGACCTTCCTATATTCTGTTATAATCAGCCATCCATCATTAAGAATCAGTACGGACTGAAAATTAGCAAGATTTCTATTGCTACACCAGAGCATTCAGTTCTTGTAGGGTCTAGCTCCGTCAATAACTTTTCTTTAAAAAAAAATAAATAAATCAATTGGTTTTGAAAAATGTAACTGTTGCGAGTCTTAAGTCTTACAATGCCAAAAGCAAAACCCTCAATTTCCTGATTAAATCACCAGTCTAGTTTCCAGTCACTAACAATTCTCTTTTCATTCTATTTTTTCATTGTTTTTTTCCATCCTCCTCCGTGCAATAAACTGACATTTGGTTTTTTTTTTTTGGATTACACATTGGGTATGAAAAGCGCCTTTGATAATCAACTGCAGCGATTATAGTCATACAAAAAACACAATAAAACTGTGTATTCGTGTTCTTTTTATTTGTATATTTCAAGGGTTTGTAATACAATGTCGTTTAAATTACATGTACATTCGCGCCATCTAGTGGTGTATAGTTGTAAAGGAGTCTCCTGCAGCAGGTAATTCTGGCGGGTGTTTTAAAAACGACCAAAGGACAATTGAATCCTTTTAAATTAGGGAAGATTTTGGTCCACTCGGACAATTAAATAAAATAAAATAAAAAAAACTACTTTCACTCCATATGACCCTAATTATAAATATTAAAACAATTCATTATTGAAAGTTCAAGAACTGAGCTGAAGACACAGAGGCATACACATATGGAGTATGAAACATGTTTTTTTGGGGGGGGGGGGGGGGTCACAGCACAGGG
>JAABNX020000130.1:4184697-4202946 GCA_015163995.2 Mormyrus lacerda | reverse complement strand
ATATATATATTAAATAAGACATAATAAAAATATGTCATAATACAAGGGAAATATACCATGAGTTTTATAACTTATATTATTATTATAGCTAAATAGCGAATTTGACGCTTTAATATAATTTTTATTTATTTTTATCTAGTGGTAGGTGGCACTAGGTATGTAGATAAACTCATTTAAACAAATATCAGTATAGGAATATTATCTAGAGAAAAGAACATGTTGATAACAAAACACAACCACACATATAACATGACTTTTATACATAAAACAGACTAAAGATTTATAGACGTGTACTTGGGTGCATTGGGAAGCATACGACTCATGTAAAACAATCGTTGAAATTCAGATTTTTCAGAGTCACAAAGGGGTAGGATTGTTCCAAATAGTGTTACTATAATATTGACCCCGTTCAACTGAGACGTCTTGATATATTTCTGTTGTGTTACAAAGTAGTACGTACAGTATTGACATTGGCTTGTAGTCAAAACCACTATTGATTTACGACTTGCAGAACCGCCACGCGCCGAAGATCGTCTGAGAAAAGTAAAAGCGATTCAGTTTAACACAGAGATTGACGGATTGGCCCTTAGCGGATGCCGTAATGTTGTAATACGCCTTAGCTTCAGACTGCACATGCGCGTTGGCTGTTCGATGCCACATTCCTCGCCTGAGCTTCGAAGCCAAAACGCTGCAGCTTCATTACTTGCTAGCCAACATCGAAAAGACAATTACAGTTACAGCCAGCTTATTGTTATATAAGAGGACTTTATACCGCCAGTTAATAACTCGTTAGGTGTGATTCAAAATAACCGCACATCGTTGCGCCAATCGCCAGATCGTAAGTGTGTCCGCTTTTTATTGTTTGAATGGAGTAACAGGCTAAGCAATTAGCCAGTAATGCAGTGCATTAAAAAAATCTAGAAATGAAAATAGCATGCATTTGCTTTGTGTTAATCTGGGGAGTGGGTACGACCCTGGGATGTGTCAAGGTGTGAATGAAGAGCGTAAACACAGTGCTAAGTGTATGTAGGCATCTAGTGCTGTTGTGGTATAGGACTTGTAAAAGGCCCCTTTTCAGCCCATAGCTAATAACTGCCGCCTCCTTTATGCCTGTCGTTTTGGCGAGTATTAATTCCAGATCATGTGTTGTTTCTTTAATATATGTAATCCATTCATAAATATAGCTTTTGACATAGTCGGTGATGTGATGGCTGGCGGTAGTGGATGGTCATGCAGTATTAATCATACACACGTGTCGTGCCGTACGTACATACTTAAATTTTACGCGGCTATAGCTGATTTTAGAGATTTGAAGGATTTCTTTCATGTGAGCCGGCATGCGTATTTGTATAAGCGTTGGTAATTGTCCTGTCCTCCAAAAATTTGCAGACCCTTAATGCGTATGAGTTACACGTCTATGTATTGTATACCTGCCACTCTCCAATGTAATGGGTAAACAAATAACATGGGATCAGTATTTGAACATATGTCACCGACTTCACAGACACGTATTACATTATTTCACTTATGTTGACTTCTCTTCCCTGTTATCCGAAATGCACTTTGTTGTTAAGGACTATAACATATTAATATTATACCTGCCCCCACGATCTTCACGATTATTACTTACAGCCGAACGTCAGTTGTATCTGTTTCTTAAAAAAAAATTTGTTTTTCGATCTGATAGATGAACTGTTTTTCTTTACATATATTAGCCTTTGAAACTTGGGGTAACCCAAGTGTGTTTACTATGAAATAAAAGCAACAGTGTTGCAGCCTGTTTGTTGAGCAGGTAAATCTTTTGTCTAGTACTGAGAAGCTTTTCCCGCTTATTCTTTCAGCTTTTTCACTGTTGTGAGTGATTAATTTTTTCAGTCGATCCTTTCGTTCTTCTTGCCGCTGTTCCATACGAGGGCTTTGCGTTTTTTCCCTCATTGTCCATTCCCACTAGGCAGTCTGGGCGATTTCCCAGACCAGCTCTTCTAGTTTGTGGTAGCAGCTTTTCCTAAAGCATTTTATTCATTTGTAAACTTTTGATACCCTTAGATCAGGGGTGTCAATCTGCAGTGCTGGGGGGCCGGAGCCATGTGCATCTTTGGGTTTCTCCTCATTTAACACACCTGATCCACCCCATGTGCTAATTACCACACAGCTCTTGAGCTGAATCATTTGTAGTGGAACAGGGAAAGAACAAAGCTACTCAGGGCTCTGCCCCCCCAGGACTGCAGTTTGACACTCCTGCCTTAGCCGATAAATTCCTTCAATGTCCATCTAATGAGCGGTGTAGGTCATGTTTCCATGGTAGCACTGTGTTGTATAACAGTAATATCTACTTTTGAGATTTGAGATAAAAACCGTAGTGGCTCCGTTTCTTTACGACTACTTTTTAATTATTAATTTTAGTTTGGACCCTGGAGCTGGTCTGCTTTTGTTATGCTGCAACCTTGAAAAGGGCTAAATTGCAGTATATAGGTATAGAGAAGAGCAGTATATCCCCATGCAGGTGGTAAAGGTCAATTGTCTACAGAAATGGAACACTTTTTTAGGTATAGAGAATCAGAGAATTTCTAGAAGTATGGAGAGTCCTCATCTACAGTCAGGCTAGGGTGGATTGCAGATAATAATCTCTGTCTGCCTTGTATGTCTGAGTGCTGGGTATCAGCTTAGCCTCTCTTACCAAAGCCATACATACTGTAATATTAGACAGCCGGAGAGGAAAAAAAAAAAAAGGTTCCCGGCCCCAAAAAATTACACCGAAATAATGTTTTTTTTAGCATTTAAACGCAAAATGAACCGGCGGACAAAAGAAGAAAAGCATATACTGTACTAAAAACATCTAAGCACATTTATCAAAACGGTAATCTTTAAAGTAAGAAAATAAATGTATCCAAACAATGTGTGAAGTTAAAAGTGTCCTGCCTTGATCGACTGCTCCTTCCGTGTGCCACGCTCCCTCGTTAACCTTGTGTGGAATCCCAGTGTAATCAGCTGTTTCTGCTTGTCAATCCTCTGTATTTAGTCCGTGTTTCATGCCTTGTCTACACGTACACGGGTATTTTTGAATATTAGCCAATTAGCCAATCATATTAGCCAATCAAAAGCAATTAGGCGTCTGATTGGCTAATATGGCAGTACGGTTAGAGTTATAATGCCGCCTGTTGGTCTGGCATGCTCTTGACAGCGCATTTTAGCGGTTTCATGTGGACGGAAATATTTTAGAAGACAATGTTCGTGTGGATGGGGATTTTTTAACGGTGGAGGAAAAACACAGTTTAAAAAAATACCCGTGTACGTGTGGACAAGGCATCAGTTTGTTTCTCCAGTCTGGTCACTGTATAATCCGCCTGCGTTTTGCCTGCCTTACCTGTAATTAAACCCCGTATTCCCCGATACCCTGATGGCTGCGCCTTTGCCTCCGTTCCATCCCCGTTCGACACAACAACATTATTATAATTAAAGGTATTAATCATTTATTTATTAATGATATTAAAGTAATTAATAAGAAATCTTTATTTTAAAATGTATTTTACTATATAATAATTACTGTTACTGTCTCATTGTCTAAATGTATTTTTACTGTGTAAATATATGTATTCAGCTAGTGTAAACATGCACGATGCTATCACAGTGCATGCGTGGCTGAGACTGAAGCGTCACTCTTTGTTTCTGCTGAGAGACTCATTTCCCCATCCGTACAAGTTATCTTAGGTCGGTGTTCAAGGTTTGACTTCTGAGGTTTAGATCGAGTTCTAGGTATTTTTTTTTTTTTTTAATTGGCTGGTTCGTCTTTTAAGAAATTCAAGTTCTAATGAGTTTGAGAACTGAGGTACACCTCTCTCTGTGTGTGTGTGTGTGTGTGTGTGTGTGTGTGTGTGTGTGTGTGTGTGTGTGTGTGTGTGTGTGTATTTAAAACACACTCTCTCCTTCTTCCTTACTTTTCTTTTACTCTTCAAATTAATGACTTATTATCAACATGTATTTCTTCACCTTAAACAATCCAAAAACAAAAATAGCATTATGTGGATCCCTTAGAATCACAAAAAATATCCAGAAAGGGTTTTGATGTATGCAGATCTAGCATCCGTTTATGAACCTCATTAAGACTTTTGCGGTTGAATCGAAGGAGCTGGGGAGGAGGGGCAGTTAGGATGGTTCCAAGGGCCCCTGAGTGACAGGGCCCGAAAAATACAGGATGTAATTACAGTCCTGTACCCGTCTCCTTCACAGCCCCGCCGCGGCGGCACCCATCTCTGCGATCCTGTAACCATGGCAACCGAGGAGAAGAAACCGGAGGCCGAGGCCGTGAAGGCGCAGACCGCCTCATCTGCCTCCGCCAGTCAAAGCAAGGTAGGGGCGTTCGCTCACGCAGCTGGACTCCCGCCTGTTCGCCGGGTCGCGTGCAGTAAATGACATGCAAGTTGCGAAACTGTTTAGCTTCTCTCCTAATCGCTTTATCTGAAGTGAGCTGCACAGTATTAGATTTGACCGTGATGTGTTCCAGAGTGGAAAATTAAATTCTGAAAATCAATTCGGTGTCGCATGGAAATTGAACTAGGAAACATACATCACGCTGCATTCGATTTTATTTTATTAATTCCTGTTACTCAGCTGGTACTTGGGAGGTATGTTAGCTGCTTAGAAACAGAAGGACATTAATCTCTTTGGTCTTTCCAGATTCGAATCACAGAGTATAAACCCCCCACCCTCTATCTCTGTACGCTGGATATGGAACAGATTTCCTCTGTTATGAGAATGAACGGAGCAATTCATTTTTAAGATTAACTGCTCTGAAAACGATCGGTGTATAATATTGACTGTAGGTTATATATTGGTGATCGCTTGTGTGCATATTTTTGTATGCGTGTCCTTTTAGCGTATCGTTTTTTACTTGTTGCTTTGTCTGTTAGTTTTGCTGCAGTATTGTAATTTGGTTTTAAAACCCTGAAGTGCTTTGTGACTGTGTCTGTGTCTGGTGCTGCGTCATTGTGTCCCATCCCTGTCCTCGGGGAGCCCCAGACACCAGGAGCTGGTAGGGAGTGAAAACATGGACCGTCTGGGGGTCCCTGACCACCAGCTTGGGAAACACTGCGCTATATCAATAAACTGTACCTGCTTGTATGATTGGTTCCAGTGGTTGGGGGTTCAGATGCTGCCCTTGACTTTCTGTGTGTGTGGAGCCTGTATGGTCCCCCCATATGTGCAAGGTTTTTAATCTGTATTCTCTGGTTTCCTTCCGCTGTCCAACCCATTGTGCCTGTGTCTGCCTGCGCCTGTGTCTGCCTGCGCCTCTGCCTGCATGCGCCTGTGTGTGCGCCCTGTGATATGCTCCAGACTTATTTTGACCCCACAGTGGATAATTGGACTGGGAATGTAGATGGGTTTGATGGAATATACTACTACTAATTTTTAGTAATAAAATTAGTCTTGGCTGCACATTTGCTTGCTTTTTGCTGCTCTCGCATTCTGACCCTGTGCTGCATATGTCACGCAGTCTGCGCCGGTGAAGCCCAACTACACCCTGAAATTCACACTAGCCGGCCACACAAAAGCTGTCTCCTCTGTCAAGTTCAGCCCGAGCGGCGAGTGGCTGGCCAGTTCATGTAAGTAGCGTCTCCCCTAAATGCCATTGGCCCAGATCTCCCGGCTCCACCTCCTGCCCAATGGCCCAATGGTAGCTTGATTGACACATTGACCAGGCTTTTAATGGGTCAGTATCAGCTGCCTGAATTCTGATTCCCTGTTGACATTTAGAGGTAAATGACTGATTAAACACTTCAGTGATCCTAACACTGAAGATCCAGAGCACATGAAGAAGACCAACCTGTCATATTCATTACTCACCAGCCGGGGATCAAGGTGGTTTATCGTGGACAGGGGCTGGTGTCTGTGAGATCTGAGGAAGTCTTTTATGTTTTATGTTTAAGGAAGGGACAGTACTGAGGCTTTTGTACTTTTTCTGAACAGCTGCCGATAAACTGATCAAGATATGGGGAGCCTACGATGGCAAGTTTGAGAAAACGATATCCGGCCACAAGCTGGTAAGTGTGGGGTGGGGATGAATTTCTTTAGAAAACCCTAGCGTTTAATGTACCATCAGTCAAGGAAACTTTCATATTCTTGGTATAGTTAAGGGACAACCTTGGGGGGGGGGGTGTTGGTTATTTTTTTCTTACATTACCTGTCTGACTCCTCCAGGGCATCTCAGATGTAGCCTGGTCCTCTGACTCCAATCTGTTGGTGTCCGCATCTGACGACAAGACCCTGAAAATCTGGGATGTCAGCTCGGTGAGTGAGTGGGGTGTGTGTGTGTGTGTGTGTGTGTGTGTGAGTGATGTGCCATGCCATGGGGGGGAGGGGGAGTGATGAGCCAGTCAGAAATCGAAGCTTAGGAGGGGAGAGGTGAACATTCAGCGGTATAACTGCCTTTTAAATGCATACGTTTTGCTGCTGTAAGTGCGTGCCTTTGTTTATATGGCAATGACTAGGTAAACTATAAATATAGGAAGAATGGGGGGGGAAAAATGTTTTTTGCCAATTGACTAGCAAAGCCTTCCTGTAATTCAGACATCTTTGTGTAATTGAAGAGCACACAACCAGTGATTTGTTTACTTAGGAAAAAAAAAATTCTCAGTCACAAAATCCTAAGTAAACACAACAGAAGGCTGTCTCTAAATACTTTTTTCCAATTCTGAGCATAATAAATATAGAAATTACAAAAACACTTAGTCACATATTTCCTTTGCCCCTTGGTTTAAAAGCATCTCACTTATTGCTATGGTGATGGTGTTAAAAATATAAATGCGGGATTACCATGGTAACTGTGCAGCAATTCCGTGCGCCAGCCGGGAATGTCCCCGAAGCGGCAGATTGCAGGTGTGGAAGGATTGTTTGTCCAGCAGTGACACCTGTGGTCCTCCTTTGGTAATGCATCTTTTTTTGGGGGCAGGGTAAATGTTTGAAAACACTAAAAGGTCATAGCAACTACGTCTTCTGCTGCAACTTCAACCCGCAGTCCAACCTCATCGTGTCTGGATCGGTGAGTACACACGCTTCCTGTTGCTTCTCTGTACTGTCCAGTCTTTTTACATGACAGCTTAGCCTAGTCTATACTACACTCCTGTCATGCCTGTGGATTTTGTGTACATTCCTCATTCGTCTGTGTATGCAGATGGTGATGGTTGATTCCTATGTACGACAATGAAATGCCACCACAATGTTACAGGGCAGATGTTGGCATCTTGGTCTGAATGAATTCTATTCTTAGCAGAGTGTTTGGGCAGATTCTCTCCACAAGTTTGTGTATTAGGATACATCTTAGTTCTCATTCAGTGATGGGTTTTATATTTTTATATAGTCGTTCCATATTAAATCACCCAGTTCGAGAGAAATTTCCCTGCTCACCCTGTCGGATTCCTCTGAAGAAACCTGCCGGAGCTCCTACGCCATACTTACTTTTGAAATTTTGCTTGATTATCCCCATTGAAAGTGTCGATAACTACAGCTACTCTCTTTGTTGATGTTTGATCAGTGCTGCCACCTACTGGACGTTTTCTTGCACATGTGCAGTCACTAAAAAAGTCCACTAGAACCAAAATTTGGGCTGCATGCGTGCGGTCCACACGGGCCCCCCAAAGGAACGAATGTGAAACCCTGATGGTTCCCGCCCCCGGTGCTAAAAAACTGTCCCCGTTGGGTTGTCTCCACAGTTTGACGAAAGTGTGCGGATATGGGACGTGAAGACCGGGAAATGCCTGAAGACGCTGCCAGCACACTCCGACCCAGTCTCAGCGGTAAGGACATGTACCACGTGAACCAAGCGGTTACTGTTCTATCAGTGAATCACATTCATTCTAATACCTAGCACCAACTCCCCCAATTCCAGGTTCATTTCAACAGGGACGGCTCCCTGATAGTCTCCAGCAGCTACGACGGCCTTTGGTAAGACGCTCTTGCTGACCTTAATTTGAATTCCACTCCGACTCTAGACACCTTATTAGAACATCTCCATCTTTTTGTCTGCCTCCAGCCGAATCTGGGACACGGCGTCGGGACAGTGTCTCAAAACGCTCATTGGTGAGAGGAGTTTCGTTTTCGACCTACTGTGGTGTAAGACGGGCGAAGATCAGAGCACAGTATATGTATTAGCATTTTGGCTGTTTTCTTTGTGACTCAAACCAGAGTCTTTCCAGTAATGAAACAAGGGAGTGACTGGCAGGGAAGTTTCCGTAGTAGATTGTCTTTGTTGTGTTTTGTCTTTATGCATATCCCTGTTACCCCTGGTGACCTTCTGGGTGGAACAATCGGTTGTCCAAATGTATGACTGAAACACTGATGTCGTTGGCAGATGACGACAACCCTCCTGTGTCCTTCGTGAAGTTCTCACCCAACGGCAAATACATCCTGGCTGCTACCCTCGACAAGTGAGTGAAGCCACCTCCACCAAAAAGGATGTTATGCTGGCTTATTTGAATAAGACTTGCCCCCCCCCCACCCCCCAAAACCATGTATAAATTCAACCATATTTATGTGACAAGTTTACCAGGTCATTTGTTTTTTCCCTAGTACCCTGAAACTTTGGGACTACAGCAAAGGAAAGGTGAGGATTGTATAATTACCCAACTCTAACCAGAAAGATCAGTTACTAGCTGAAGCTGTGATCTGCTAAATGCTTCTTAGTTTTCTTAATTTCTTAATTTTTCTTTTGTTTGAAAAGGCATTTTTGTTCAGTAATAGATGTAGCATTGTCTTCCTGACTGCTCATAGTAAGTAAATGTATGCATTTGTTTGTTTCAGTGCTTAAAAACCTACACCGGTCATAAAAATGAGAAGTACTGCGTGTTTGCGAACTTTTCCGTCACTGGTGGTAAGGTACGCGACTCCCAGATCTCTATCAAAATGTCAGTGTACTTGTGATGCTGAGAAGCCGGTCAGGTGACTGTATTCCTTCTACAAAAGCAGACGGTATCACCAGTGAAATCCCCCCAAACCTCATTGCCCTGGTAACATCTTCCTGTCCTGGGGCTACTGGCCTCAGTCTCACTGGCTGTTTGAGCTGCATTTGTTGTGATTCATTTATTGTCCACGTTTACTCCCCCCTAGTGGATCGTCTCAGGCTCGGAGGACAACATGGTGTACATCTGGAACCTGCAGACCAAGGAGATCGTTCAGAAGCTTCAAGGCCACACAGGTATGGAGATGACGACATTGCATTGGCCTGTGATGCGGTGGTTTCGCCTTGGCGGGGGGGGGGGGGAGAGAGGGGGTGCGGCGTGTTCTGCACCAAAGCCTGTTGTCTCTTTCTACTACCCAGATGTGGTGATCTCCACCGCCTGCCACCCCACAGAGAACATCATCGCGTCTGCAGCTCTAGAGAACGACAAGACCATCAAACTGTGGAAGAGCGACTGCTAAAGCTCTATCTATGGCCTATTGTTTCATTTGATTGCTTTAGTTAGGATTTTTTCCCCCCGTCCTCTTGGAAAGAGAACTCTAATGCCAGGATGGTCACGTGTGACCCGTGGATCCACCCCACCCCCTTTCCACAAGAACTGGTCCAGGGAAAAGGGGTCCAGCAAATCTGAAACAGTCACCCAGCATCGAAACCAAATCTGTCTCCACTTACTGAAAAATCTGTTTCCTTCTCTGTCTCTCTCCTTAAAGAGGCCCTCCAATGAAAAGAACTTTGTTTTATACTATGAGAACTTGCATGTTCTCTTGCCTCCCCGGACCGAAGCTTCTTGTCTTGTTCCTGTTGCCCGGAGACCACTTTCCGAAGTGCCACAGAGTCTGTCTACTCTCTGCCTCTAAAACGAGTTGGTCTGATTAAAGTTAAGCAGTCTCTTACATGTGATATTTATTTTTTTTTGGGGGGCGTGGGGGAATTCAGCAGGAGTTCTTCAAAGCCTTAAGCTGAGAAGCTTTAAAGTCTAAACCTTTCAATCACTGGGCATGTTTGCTGTCAGCAGATCATCACACTTGAACGACGAAATGCTAATGCATTCTAATTAGCAAACGCTAGCTATAAAATCTTTGGCTTTTAAGTTTGACATAGCCATTTTTCAGTATTTGTAGTGTTTAGCTTTAATAGACAGCACTACACAACACCAATGATTTTTTTTTTTGTGGAATACTTTTTTTTTTTTTTTTGAAACAGGCTTTTTACTTGTGAAGAGAGCAGAATTGTTTTACAAGGCTAATGCAGTTCATCTTTTCACTACTGTTGCTATAATAGGGGTGTTGACTTCAGAATCCACAGAGGAATTTGTATGGCCAGTCGCCCAGATGCCTTTTTCTGACATAAAAGTGATTGCTTTTTGGGTGTCACAGTAGTTCGAGAAGAGCAAACAGCCTGCCCCAGTATCGTGTCCGAACTTTTGGAAGATTTCTGGCATTTGGATCTGCCTTGATACCACACAACCCAACCTCCCATAGGCAGGAAGTCAGGCCCTGATGATGATGATGTAGTTCACAGCATCCGTACTCTTAACAAACGGCCATTGTTCTGCAGAATCCAAGCCCACCCTCAGGCTTTCTGTATAGGGATGAAGATGAGCCTTCAGTGTTTCCCTGTACAGTTGCTGAAAGATCCATAGCTTCCACTATAACAGTACTTCAACTAAATTATTGTTCTCAAAGTTTGTTTTCTCCTACCCCCCCGCCCCCCATGGCTTTTTTTTTTGGGGGGGGGGGGGAGGGAAACATCCAGTCACACATTTCTTTCTCAAGGACCCCGAGCCAGCTGTAACGCTTGGGAACTGAGGCTGTCGAGTTACTGTGACTGCATTCAACCGTCAACTATAACCTTTAAATGTTTTTGGCTTTTTACACTCTGCCTTTCAATCGCGCCACACGGGACTACGTAAAAACTGCAAGAGATCGCCACTGTAAAGCTGCTTTTTAAGGATTTTTTTTTTTGGTGCTATAAAATTGTGCGTTGAAAATGTGGCCAATATTTGTGGAACTTGATTTATTATTTCAAGGATGTAAGTTGCAGTAAAATAGTTAAATGTTTGACCACAAATCTTTTGAAGTACAAAGAGCACATCGGATATATTTCCTGCCTTAGACTGTCCTTGTTTCCTCCTAAGTCCTGTTGATTTGTCATCTTGAAACCTGTTTCCCCTTTAAGGCTGATTATCAAAACAGGACTTAGAATGAGATCCAGTCAAATTAGAAGCAGGACCATCTTATCACAGGTGCTTTGGAAAGTAAACTGTTCTTGCCCTTGTGATTTATTATGCGTAATGTTTTTGGTTGACATCCAGGCTTATTTTCCTTGTGGGACAATATAACTGATCGATAATTTATTTGGTCATTAGGTTTAATGTAGGTTGCCAAATAAAACTGATAAAATGGACTGTATATATGCAGAAATTTCATGCTTATGTATTAGTAAAAGCAAAATTGCCACGTTTCAACTTAATTTTCTTTCTTTTTAATATATGCATATATTATATATACACTTTAGCTGTTAGGATATAAAAATTACTTTTGTCCTCATATAGATAAATTTAGGGATGGGGAAAAATGTCAGATCTTTGACTACCTTTCTTGGTCTGAAGGATGCAGTGTTACGAAGGGCTGCATGGACACCATACCTGTATTATTCTGGATTCTGTGAACATGCATTTTGACAGTAATAACCTGTGACTCAATAAAGTAATTTTTTACATGCACCTCTGTGTTACTGTTGAGTCAGCAGATCAATTTGGCTGACCAAAGAAGCTTTACTTTTAAAGAGTAACCATTTTTAGTTCTGTGTGCAACAGCTGATGGGGAGTGGGGAGTTTTGGTGCCAATAAATAGGGAAAATGGTAGTATTTAATTTTTTTTTTAATCTTTTCTTCATTGAATGAACATTGTAGAAGAACCCACAAAGAAGAGATGAGTAATTTTCTCAAAAATAGGGGAAATGACAACAAAGGACAGAGTCCATCTTCAAAGAATGGACCACAAGAATTAAAAAATAAAAAACAAGGCCAACATGAAAGGTGACAGGCGTGAGCATTGACATCCACCCTGTAACGCCATAGTTTTTTGAAGCTGTTTAAAAATAAACATTTACAGAAATAATGTATACAACAGCCCACATGATGATGTACATAAGCAAGGGAAATACATTTGTACAAAAATAGATTTTTAGACGTAGATCTTTTTTATTTTTTTTTCGCTAAATTTCCACAGCTAAAGCGAACGACTTGTGTTGGGCTATCGGCAGGTACTTTGCAGGCCACCGTAGGTCCAGGTTTGTGGCGGGACAACGTGATTTCGCGTCTGGAATACATTTGGACATCTGTCGCCGTACACTTAGATACTAGGCTGCCATCTATCCAGATTTTCCGATCCGATGGTATTACTAAATGCTGATTTTTAGGGCAAAAAACATGAGGCCCTGTACAAACAGATGAATGAAAACCGCAGAATACAACTTAATTCTGTCCCTCGTTTTCTCCCCACATTAACCAGTAACATTTAACAGATTTATAAATATACATACATATACATATAGACAAAATATAACTTTGTGTTATGTATAAAGCATTAACGTATGCATCGATGTTTCAGCGGACCGTTCTCAGCAGATATTTCAAAGTCGGTTTCCTGTGAGAGATCCTTCACTGTGCTCTTACACGCTTTCTTATGGCTTTATTTTTTCATTTGGAGAAGCCTCGACCGCACTCCAAACAGACCACCCGGGTATAGACTACCTCAATGGGCCGATTGCACCGCTGCAGAAACAGGAGAGCGCTATCGGCTCTACTTGGCTTAAGTAAAAATAAAGATAAAAACTTTAACCTTAAAAAGTTGTCATAAAAAGGAAAGATACACTTAGTAAGTGTTCATCGTCAATTCGAGTTGGAGTTTTATTTCATGCTGGCTGAAAGGGGTTTGTGTCATCTTATATTACACTAATTACATTCGCATTTCATTAACGATTTATAAAAATGCCTTTTGTGTAATTTGACCGTCATAATGCTGATGTTGCGATGTCACGAACGCCACAGTTCTCAGGTCTTGGACGAGTGTTACTTTTTGTCTGATTGTGCCGCATTTTACTTGTTAATCGATTTTCACAACCGGGACCTGAGTTCCCCAGGAATCAAGGCAAGTCCATTTTAGACTTTCGAGGCTAAGAAATTAGCTCCAAACGGGACGAAAACATCCATGTTTAATTTAAACTAAAGCTGACATTCAATTCTCGTTATCTCAGGACACGGATGGTGTTACAAGTGTCTTAAAAACAAATAAAAACGGAATCCAGACTAATTCATGATAATACACTACAAAATATACAAAATATGCGTCCTTACAGTAAACTGTGTGTATTGCTCTTTTAAAATTATAATTATTATTTTTTGCTTAATTACAGATGGATTTATTTACCCTTTTCACCAGTGCATAATCTAGCGGGTTGTTTCCTTAAACAATGATTTTAAATAAAAACCAACAAGTTTCCGTCATTCCTAAACTTAACTGCGTTTGCATTTTTTCAAGCCATTTACCCTGTTGGATATTTTTCTGAATTCGGGTCAAATATCTTTCTCCAGAGTAGGACTAACAGATTTTGAACATTTTGGTTACAACTACATATATTTTATCACTATAATATGCAATGAAATAATAACAGATGTTACATATAAACTTAATCTCACTTTTACTACACTTTAAATGAAGTGTTTTAATACTGGGCGGATGAAACAGATGCTAATTTTGCACTGGTGCATAGGCCTGATAAAATATGGCCAGTAATTACCAGTTTGTTACTGGTATTGTCAACCTCATTACAAAGTGCCATTTGTCTGATTAAGTACTTGTATAAAAATTCAAGTAATTTTGCAGTGTTGTATTTTGTCCACTAGAGGGTAGTAACAGCTCTCCCATTCCCCGACGTGGCAGTCAGACCATCCCCTGTACCTGCCTGACAGCGTCACTGCCTTATTCACATCTATAGAAACCTTCTGTCCTTGTACTATAAAACAAGAAAAAAAAACGTATATGGACAATCTTTGGATACGGCACATACACACATTTGCAGCAGCATATAAAAAAAATAAAAGTAAAGCCAAGTGGATTATGTGGTAAAGTAGGGAACGGTCAGTGAATATGATAGGATCTCCTTGCAGCCTTCAGGAGGTCTTGCAATAACATCTCTTGGAACCAAAGGAAGGTGGGGGAGGACTCAGGGGGGGGGATGTTGGGAGTGGCCCCCGATGCTACAACTGCTCTGGTCCCCCCCACCGAGGTAGAATGAGTGAGGCAGAGCCTTTGCTGAGAAGCCTTGTGTGAGTGCCAGAGGATGGGGAACTGGACACAAACAGAACAGGAAGGTTCTACTGCATAGGTATTTGTTCCGTGAACTACCGACTTCCACGGGTCACGTGCTGCTGATTACCCCCCCCCCCCCCCATAACCCGTGAGTTAAGGGCTGGAACAGTGGGTTACAAAAGAATTGCACGACTGTAGAGTGAACGCTACCAATACTGCATCTGGTGATGATGAATGTAGGATGAACTGTGACGATGCCCCCGGCATGAAGACCATGGGGGAGGGGAGCGAGAGGTCAGGGGTTGGGGGACGGCACCCCAAAGCACCACTTCTTTAGCTCTGATGAAAACACACCGCCTCCTTCTCTGCCTCCTGGTCCCTTTTGCCGGACTGTCCTCCTCCTCCAGCTCTGTCCTTTAGGCCAGGAAGCGGTGCACATTTTCTCTGTGTCCATGCCCCCCCCGCCCCCCCCACCAGGGCTGGGAACAGCACGATTGTCCCAGTGAATGCTCAGCATCCCATGGAAAAAAAAATCTTGCTGCTCGTAACACATTTCAAAAACTTCCGAGCAGGACTTCAGACCACCCCCCCCCACTCCACCCCACTTCGACGGAACCTCAGTCCCCTTGTTTTTTTTTTTTTTTTTAAAAAAAAACCAGTATATTTATATGTTTGTACAATGTATAAAACAGACCGATAGAAGCGATGAGCTCATCAGACAGACGTGAAGCCAAGCTGGCGAGGGAGGTGGGGGATGGTTCTGGGTCACCA
This sequence comes from Mormyrus lacerda, assembly GCA_015163995.2. Classification (NCBI taxonomy): domain Eukaryota; kingdom Metazoa; phylum Chordata; class Actinopteri; order Osteoglossiformes; family Mormyridae; genus Mormyrus; species Mormyrus lacerda. The sequence continues at coordinate 4,187,910 of JAABNX020000130.1, read as the reverse complement.
GTCTGTACAGATGGTTAGATTGCATGCCCCCCACCCCCCATCCGGAAATGGCAGGCCACAGCCCCTCCCCCAACTATGTCATCTGATGTGGTGCTTCCAGCATCTCCATGAGGAAGGTGTCGATGGGCGTGTCTCCTATCAGCTTGAAGAAGAACAGGTGTTCCAGACACTTCAGGCCGATGGATCTCAGGGCAGGAAGGCGGAGTAACAGCTTGGCGAACCTGGAGCGAACCATGCCGGCATTAAGCTCATGATGTGCAAGATATTTTTTTTTCTGACATTTTTGCATGAAGTCAGTGGATAACACTCAAGGCCAGCCCAAGGCATAAGCGAACTGAACGGCTGCTTAGGGTCCGGAGGCCACCAGGGACCCCCCCACTATCTGATCGTGTGGAAAGGAAGCTATCAAATGACAACTAGGTTTATCAAATTTTGCTCAGGGCCCCAAAATAGAGTTTGGGCATCAGTATTTTTTCACATCGTTATAATAGCTGTCGCACTTCTATTTATCTAGTAGACGCATTATCAAAAAAACTTACGCTTTGAGGAGACAAGGTCAGACTGTCTCCTGTATAATTGTGGATGAAGGGCATTTATCAAGGGTGCAACAATGACATCACTCTGCTGCCTCTGGGATTTGACCTGGAAATCATCTGATCATGGGCACAGTGTCCTATCCCTCTGAACCACACACCAGCCCAAATAATAGCTCTTCACTATAAAGACTGATAAGTTACCTGATCAAGGTAGCGATTCACTCTAGCCTACCTGGGCAGACTTTATAAAAACGGTCAATTGGATTGGCTACTCATGAAGATAGGAAAAGAAAGGAATCGGAGTTCGTACCTCCCAGGCTGGTCAGGGTACTTCTGTTTGCAGTAGGCTTCCAGCGAGGCGTAGACCTTTTCCCTCAAAGCCTCCACCTCCCCTGGGTTTGACAGGCCTTTGGAATCTGTGTGGTGAAGCAGGTGACAAACATTTATAACCCTTAAAGGTGGGCCAGAATGTCAACGCCTGCAAGTGTCTGGTTCTGATCCGTCCGTCTACAGCAGCACTCGGTGGATGGCTGGGCACACGGCTTGCGTGCGGTACCATGTTTGCTGGAGACATCGCTCCACCAGGGGAACCTCCTACAATGCGTGTTTTCCATGAGACACAATCGATTCCATGCTTTTCCACCCTGCCACTGCATGATTCACAGATTGGCAGAGGAAGGGTGTTGTGGGAACGTGTACCGTGGTTGGTTGCAGGTGACTGGAGGATCGGGGGAGGTTACCTGGGTTAAAGAGTACGATGGCTCGAAGGCAGCCCAGCTCCGTCTTGTCCATCTGCATGTCCCTCATCTTGGACACCAGCTCTGTCAGCACCCTGAACACAGAGGAGAAACGCTTATGACCAGCGCACCATAGGGTCATCTCATCCCACGGCAGTATTACCGCTGTGAAAAACCCACTTTATGCTGACAGACTAACTGCTGCCCTGTGACGTTACACTTCCGGGTCAGAGGACATCCTGTGCATGATGTACCACTGACTGCTTTCCTCAGTCATCCACACGAGCCGTCTGAAGGTCACCGTTAATAACTCACTCTGACATTTGGAACAATGAAAGCAAAGAGATCCAAGCATTTAGACTAACTGCATCTGTCCATCATGCTGTCAGTCCAAGAAGAATAAAAATTACCCGTCCTCTGAAATTTCCTCAGTACGGTTCAAAGACGCAACTTATCTGAATTTAATCTGGTGGGAGATGGAAAGTTCAGTTTGTGCTCTTACGGGCAATTTTGGTCTTCAGGGTTCTGCAGAGAGCTTCACTGGTCATGTGATGTGGGATTAACGTTACAGTAAGATGGAGGACATCATAGGGAAGGCAATGGAAGCTGATACCCCCTTAGCGATGGACAGCGTCAACCCCTCATTAAATCAAGCTCTCAATAGAGTCATTTGGCTTGAGGCCTGGGGGAACTGACCTGTCGAAAATGGCCCCCACTCCGGCGCTGTGGGCACTGTTGCGGTGGACGTGCAGGCCTGTGGCCAGAAGGATCCCGTCCTTGACGGCTATGGAGCGGTGTGAGAAGGAGGCGATCAGGAGTTCGTTCCACCCTGAGCAGAGAGCAGAGAGGAGGAAGGACAATTTTAGGTCGCCTCACATCGGCGGTGACCAGGAGGTTCATTCCAGAACACCGTGTTCTTACATCAGCATGGCTGATATTGGCCAGTAGGGAGGAGAAGCTGCATCTCAGACCCATAACCGCCCTCAGCTGCAAGCTCGCCTCCCGCCTCCATGCGACCACATGGCCTGGCAGGCCCAGATCAAGCCTCTGCTCCCACAATGCTCCACGCTTTCCCGGGGTGGCGTGGAAACACACGGATGCCTGTTTTTGTTACCTCTGGGCTGTTGGGGAGGTTGGGGGGGCACACTCATTCGTGAATAGGAGGTTGCACTCGCGAGACTGTAAGTGTTTTGTGCGAGACAAGGGGGGGGGGGTTGGGAGAGGCGGCCGCCTTCCCTCGTGCCGCTGAGAACAGACGGCGTTAATTAGATTTAATGAGTTGCGTTCCAATGACGGTGGCCAGCTGCCAAGCGGGTGCCACGCCCAGCCACTCCCTCCTGGCGCCTGCACCTGAGTGCAGTCTCCGCGCATCCAAACATGCTGAGGACCAACCTGTCCGAGTAGCAGCTTAAGGCAGCTGGGCAGAGCTGGGGAGCGCCGTACGTATCTGTCGTCACTCAGGGGCGCTATGCTTGAAGATTAAATCCCCTGACATTCGTTGGTAGCGTATCGCGTCTCGTTAACGCCATGGAGACTGAGAGTCTCAGAGCTTCTGCAGTGTTATATGAGGCGTCCCTCGTTCTCTCAAACTGACCCTGTGCCCGCGCCAACATACACTTGCAAGCGCCCCCTACAGGGCAGACCAGACGCCTAATTAGCCATCGCCTTTTTGTGAAAGGTTGCCTTCTTAAGTTAAAAAAGCATACTTATGCATCCTTGCCTGTCTTAGTTTGATTTCCATCAGTGTAGCCAAAGAGTTTGGTCCCTTACTAATAAAGCATGACAGGAATGTCTGTGTTACCATGGCAACGTGATTCTGAGCACTCCGTCACTCTCCGGATCAGCTTGCCTGTGGAGAGCCTTTTCTGCATCAAGTTTAGCAGTATAAAGGCGAAACTCAGGAAGGGGGGACAGAAATCACACTGCCCGGCCCCCTGCTC
>JAABNX020000130.1:4160429-4180826 GCA_015163995.2 Mormyrus lacerda | reverse complement strand
CCCATACCTTCTTGAATAGACCCCCCCCCCTCCCACCCCCACCATGAATAGGACAAGCGGGCAAAGAAAATGAATGGAAGGATAATCAACAGTCAAAACGTACCACAGAGACTGAGGTACCCTGAGAACAGAGTGGCCAGAGTGGCTCATTGTTATTCTCTACACCATCAAAGCCTGGCAGTGATCACTCTCTAAAACCCCTTCAAGCGGACTCCCCAGAGACAGGCTACCCAAAAAAAAACATAAAGGCAATTTATCCCCTTCTGGAAGCTTAGATCTCTCTGCTGGTGTGCATGTTCTCATCCTGATCTGCTGCATGAAACACCATTGGAATTTATACAATTCTTGGGAGGGGAGTTTGTCATGTGATTCAGCTATCCAATCGGGTAATTCGTTAATTTAACTCCTGCTAACACGACCTCCCGCAAATGTTTCCGTCCCTTTCTGTCAAAAAAAACACTGAGGGAGCCATTTGTGGGAACTTCAGCCCTCAATACTACTTAATATGCATGTCAGCAAATCAGTTAATTTGTTCTGAAATAAATAAGGGTGTTGCGTGGTCGTGTGAACGGACTACAACTCCCAGAATGCTCTAGGGTGCATCAGTGACAAGTGCAAGGGCATGGCTTTTGGGGTTGGTCTCCAACCATTTAAGGGTCCAGGGGGCAGTATTGGCTAGTTTTGATTACTGGGCAGGGGGGGGGGGGGGTTACAACTCCCTATCCCCCCAAAATTTATGCCCATCGATGCGTGGGTCTTCTTTAAACTGTTCGCCTTGATCCCATTTCTCTCTTGCCACGACATCTTCTGAAGCTGTAAAATCAACCTTGTCGATGTTATCAATATTGGGCAGTGCTGGTTTAATGGTTAAGGAAGCACACTTGTGATTGAAAGACTGCAGGTTCAAATCACTGACCAACAAGGTACCGCCCCCACGCACTACTCCCTGGCCACTGAATTAGCCGCCCCCTGCTATGTCACAACCTCTCATATGGGTTAAATGCAGAGGACACATTTTGTTGCTGTGTGCAATGACCACTAATCACTTAATTGTTAATTCTATTACTAGCTATTCTCCCAGTTAGGCAGCCGCGCCAGTTATGGACTGTGAGGGTGGCATTGGGCAGTGATGGGGGGGTAGCGCTCTCCTTTACCTTGGCTGCTGTTAGTTACGCTCAATGAACCAGCATCCACAAAAACCGAAACACCTGTTTGTGTGTTACAGTTATAGGGGGCTACGCCACTCGTGCTTGCTTATTAATACACAGGGAGGGCCCTTTGAGCGCCACCCTGTGGCCAGATAGCCTTTGAAACACTGGGGCTGCATAATTCGCAATGTCTCCCCCCGGCACCCTCCCGCGTGTCAGCACTGTGAAAATATCAGCACTCGTGACGCCCCTTGACTTTTGAATGTAGACTTTTGTTTCCTCGTCAGTTGAATCAAAACCGTAGGACAACACTGGCTTCAGCTACAAATGGATGCTGAGCAGGCATGGCTTCAGAACACAGGAATCCTATTCCCTGATTGAAGTTCTGTAACCAAGGCCGACAAAAAAAATGTGCGGTATAGTTAGTGGAGGGGGGGGGGGGGGTTGGTTCCATGGGAAGTGAAAACAAATGGGGTCTAAAGTGTTCCTTAAGGAGGCATTTCCGTGAAGAACGTCGCCCCCGCCTGCTTAACAGCCGGCCCGGGTCGCCCCGATATAAATACAGTTTACTGGGCTTGGCCAGAGCCCAGCTATTAAGCAACAGCTCCGGGTTCCCCCTAAGAGCCGCGCAGCATAATGAATTATTGCAGAGGGCGGCAGTGCCCGATGAAGCTGGCGGGGAGGGCAGGCTGACGGGCCGGGAATGGGGCTTCCTCCCCCCGGTCCTCCATCACACTTGAAGTATGGCCAGGGGCAGCGTGCATATTCTCCCCCCCCTCAACCTTGTTAAAACATCATTCCACACCGAGGACCCTTAATGTACTTCCTGAATGAAGGACACATCTGATTTGTGGGCCAGTGTGGCCCTGTAATGTGGGTCTGTACGGTGCTTCTCTCACTCCCTTGACATGAGGACCCCCGATAGGGAGTTTGGTCTTCCGGTTCCTTTACGGATCCTGGCCTCAAGAGACCGGCCTCGCAGCACAGCGGACAGTGGATCGGGACCGAACTGAATGCTGCACAGAAGACCAGCAGGAATCTTCATCCTCTTGGCCAAATCACCATCTCTCTGCAGGCAGACGGGCCCCGAAGGCACCAAGGTGACACCGACCGTCCCAAACTTGTCAGCTTCCCTGCTTCTGCACAGGCCTACACACCACTGCGCACATGCCACTGCCTACACACCACTGCGCACACGCCACTGCCTACACACCATTGCGCACACGCCACTGCCTACACGCCACTGCCTACACACCACTGCCTACACACCACTGCACACATGCCACTGCCTACACACCACTGCTTACACACCACTGCACACACGCCACTGCCTACACACCACTGCCTACACACCACTGCTTACACACCACTGCACACACGCCACTGCCTACACACCACTGCTTACACACCACTGCACACACACCACTGTACACACGCCAGCCCCCTCTGCCGCTCACCATTCACTGCTCCCATCAAGTCTGCAATGCTGAGACTGGCCTCCAAAGAAAGGCGAGAGCCAGCTCATCAAGAGGACTTCCAAGTGCTTACTAGATCCAACATATTACACACGGGATCATGTGAACATTGTTTTTTATAACTTTAACCTGGTTTATGCTGTAGTCTTGCAGTCATGCTCAAATCTGTCTTGTGCTGTTAACTGTCCTGTGTGTCAGCCTTGGCATTTGCTTTGGAGTCTGAGTAGAGCGATCAGAATCCCTCACGTTGAAGAGCACCTTGCATCACTCGCTCTTTTAGCTGTTTCTCTGTTGTACTAATTTATGATCCACTCCTCACGCTTCTCAGCTCAGTCATTCTTAAATTACAGCCTCAGATAAGAGGCACCATCCTCTCCCCTACAGAGCGCCTTCATCTTGTCCAAATACCTTTAAGCAGTTTAATCACTTGATCCACACGCGGTTATTTAAAAGACAGCAGCAACAACACCTGGCCATCAACGTGCGCGTACAGTGCACTATCTTGGCAGCAAACACTCGTTAAACACACGCGCTCAAATGATCTACCCTGTCAAGCCCGAAAGAAAAACAATACCTTCAGGGGTAGTCTATCCTGCAGGGCACGGTGCCAGCGAGGATGTTACAAGGTCAGAGCTGAATGAAAGAGTCTAATTCACGCTTCATAAACAGACTAGTCAATGATGTTGAGCTGGGACGCTGTAATCATGACTAATTGTGGGGATGGAAATGGGTTAATTGGGAAATAAGCTATCAACCACAGCAATGGACCACTGTGGCATGTTGTACGTAAAAAAAAAAAATCTAAAAGACGAAAGTCCCAGCACGTGTTTATACACCTGACCCAACCTGAACGCAAACACCACAATAAACAAAGTGACAGGTGCGACACAATTTAAATAGCGGCACGCTATCGACCGCTTCTGGAAGGCAGCAAGCTCGGAACAAACGGAGAGATGGGAAGGAGAAAACGATGCCTGGGATTAGAACCTTCCGGCACAGGACAGGTTTTTGAGAATCGTCCGGACATTTTCCCTCCAAAATTTCCTTTGATTTCAATTACTGTGAAACTCACTTTGCACCAAACAATCATATACCCTGCAGCCAAGAAAGCTCAAAAGTATTTACATTTATTTTGTAATTAAAATCACTAACAGCCATGTGATTATTCTTGATCAAAGAGCAGTGAAATTAACATTTCTCTGATACCGTCCCCTCTGGGACTGTTTTGTTTATGCTTACGTCTTTAGTTTCTAATGGAAGTGAGTGGCTAGCAGTAGTTATATAACGTGGAGTGAGCAACAGAAAGGTGTGACTTTTATGAAACATGCGAAAACGGTGTACTCCACTGACATACACCACTTTCAAACACGATGCAGAGGTTCACAAACACCTATCAAGGCTGTTTAGCCCTGTGCTGTTAAAACCAAAAGTGCTTTTTGTACTCTGCATCACCACGCTGCAGAATACCATCAGTGCTAGCCGAACATTTTTAGAATTGCATAAAATTCTGAACAATATTATAATTATTTTGGAACAAACATCCTAAATATGAAATAAATTATTATATAAAGTGGCAACGATAAATCAGAATAATAACAAAAGAACTGATTTATGTGTATGTTTGAAAACTTCATCAAGGGCCTTTCTGTGAGACTCCCCCAAGTTGCCGGGGCCTCCAATTTTTTTCTGGTTGTAACAGCAGCATTTTATGCTGCAGATAGGGCCCCAGTGATGACTTCAGTCAAGGGGCCACCAAACCCCTGTAAATCTGGCCCTGGACTTCAGGTATTTTAGGTCTCACTTAGCTAGCGGCCGTCGACGCTAACGATGCTTCACCGACAACCTGAGTTCCAGGAGGGAGACATCGTGAATTATGTAGCCCCTGGGTGATGTAACACTTGCCGATCGCTAAGCCCCTGCCTGGCCGATTAAGGCGGGCTAGCTGGGGGCCAGTGGATGCTGGAAGGCACAGGAAGGGCCACTAACTTCACCCCTTGCCTTATATATCTGCAACACTGTAAAACAGCCCCCATTTGCTCCAATAAAGAGCTGTTGGACCGGGCTTCATTTTCGGGGATATTGGGTTCCAAGAAGACGCCTCCTTATGGTAGCCTCCTACTCACGCCCCCCACCCTTTTTGGCTGATACACACTCTGGGGATCACTCTGAGCTTGTTGTGGCATTGTTCCTCATTTTTCTCACCCGCAGACAGCGCCCACATATCATAAATACACAGAAATTTTTACTGTCTGCCACGAAACAGCATTCCAGGGCGTCCCCAAAGAGTCATCTCAAATTGTAGGTGCTGCCAGGGCACAGATGAGGAACATAAGAATCGCAGAAGCCGCATTTCCCACTCCCACCAGCAGGTGTCAGACCTTGTTAAAACTGGGTTCCAAGACAAACACACCAGTACAAATACAGCAGTAGAGAAACTGCTAAAAGTTTTTTTATTTACATGACTGCTTCTCGAATTTGTCATATTAATCCCGCTCCCACACTTTATTAATGGTGAATGCTTTTCTTACCTCATTTAATCTTAGAGATCAAGCTCTTTTAAAGACACAGCAGATCAAAGAATACCACAGGAGGTACGTCAAACAGTCACGTTAGATAATTCTCTCTATTATTGGAGAATACTGTATACTGCAGGAAGCACCATATGTAAAGGACACAACCAAGTCACACTACTGAAAGACCACTGTGGATGTTAATATTTCCCTCACTGCCTATAAACACAACCCATAAAAACTGCACCTACAAACACCTGAAGGCACCAAACCTTTGGGAGACACAACCACTGGCAGACACACCAGTGTTCCCAGTCTAACTCAGCGTGACTTCAGTTTAACTGAGAATGTGGGATTAGACTCAGCTGTTGACAACAGATGTCTGACCTAAAATTGTTGCAATTGGTCTTTTAAAATAACACAAGATATATCCACATAAAACTGAGCCTCTGACACAAGCTCTCTGAGAAAGCAGTGCTGAAAGGATCTTATCAGGTGGTGACAGGAAGTGATGCAACTTGACAGGAAGCACTCACCGAGCTGGATGTCATGCCCAGGCTGGTCTCAATGTAGGTCTCGGTCTTGGGCTCCACAGCCAGCTCTGCTTCCAGAATCTTCTCCACAGGCATGTCCTCGTTGGCACTGCTGGTGGACTCCACCTCATTCTCGTTCCTGTCTTTTGCGCGCTGACGCTCTTCCTGGACAGCTGCATATACCAACACTGTTTTTGGTCACAAATGCCACAGAACTGCACTTCTGGTTTAGCCAAAGGGCTGTCGGCCATTATAACTGAGCCTCGTTAAATGAAAGGATGTTTTTGCTATTTACGCAAGTACAGGTACATAGAAATTCTTCTTTTCACATATGCCATCTTGTTTTCCTTTGAGGGACACACGTACATTTATACAGTTGAGAATGAAACCTGGGGTCTGAGCAGAGATGGCCATTTCAGATCCAACCATCAAAACACCAACCTTCTGAACAGAGGCCCACTGAGACCCAATCCAAAGTAATTTACCAAAATGTATCCCTGCAGCCTTTTTCCTGAAGCCCCCTCCTTGTCAATACAGTACAGTGTTACTCAACTTCTGTTTTTGGCACATTAATGTTATTTTCTTAGTTACTGTGCTGAGTTATAAATGAGTGTTAATGTCTTCTCACTATGTTGTGCTGTTGTTTTGCAGTAAGTTGTAACTTGTTTGCAAATTATTCCTGCACACAGTGAAACAATTTATCTAAACATGAGACTTGCTTGCTTATGCTTTATTGACTGAAATATTGTACCATGAACTAAAAGCAGATTCCTGATTAGCGAGCCTGACTTCCTGTTGGTGTGGACATACAGGAAGTGGTTTGCGAACCGTGCAGACAGTGTGAACGGGACACCAACACTCACTGTGGCCAAGGCAGCAGTAACCGCACTTCCGCCCTCCGTGGGTTGGGGATGGGGGAGGCTCTATTCCCTCCTGCCTCTATCTCCCGTGTTGTAAGCACATTTCACCTCCCACTTTTTTGTTTCTGGTTTGGGATTGCTGAATCACGGGGGGGGGGGGAGTGGGATTTGGGAATGGGGCTGACAGGGCCCCACTTGACAGGAGGTGCTGTCTGGATGGGGAGGGGGTCAAGTGGAGGGTAGAATATTTCTTCAAAGTCACGGAAAGGTGAATGGGGCACTGAAACTTAAGGGAGCTGCGTTCTGTTTTTGCTTGCTGAGATGGGGGGAGGGGTACAGATTAATTTAAATCTCTCAAAGAAAGGGGTTTGTTTTCACTGCTGGGGACTGTGTCACTGCATCACATAAGGGACACATGTGAAACATGAGCATCTGACACTAGAAGCATAATGAATTTTAAAGAGGAAACTGATCACGTCTTTTAAAGAAACGTCAACATGAAATGTCCCAGAAGAGAGAACTGGTCTTGACACATCCTCGTTATAAAACTTAATCTCATCTAACCCGAATTATAAAGTGTCATATAATATTGCGTCATATCATCTGTCAAACACCTCTCATCTCCATTCCCGGTCCGCAGCATTTCATACTGCGGCGGGTAGCACCATGGACCGTGACTCTCACCGGGTGAACTGCAACTCAGGCGTGGCCATAAATCACGCCGCTTGCACGTTTGCCAAACCAGACGCGGATTAGGGCCGCTTTGTACTGCATGTCTTCCAGGCTAAAAATGAGGGGGGGGGGGGGCGGTGAGGGGAAACACGCTAAATATAAAGGAAGACGGATGCCTGTCTGTGCGCCTCGCTCCACTCAGACAGCGGGCCAGCTTATCGAGACTGATAAGCAGAGCTGTCTTCCTGATGAGTACGCTGACCTGCCAAGCTGCTTGGCTCTGCCTCAGAAAAGCCGGGTGTACAGGGTAGTCCTCCCGAGTGATTTAAGCTTATGAGGTCACTCTCTCAAGTCAATGAGGCGTATGAAGTCACCGAAGCGAGTGAATGACGGGATATGAGGTCACTGTCATGAGTGAATGAAGGGACGTGAGGTCACTGTAGTAAGCAAATGAAGAGATGTGAGATCACTGCAGTGAGTAAATGAAAGTATGTGAGGTCATCATAGTGAGTGAATGGAAGGATATGAGGTCACTGTAGTGAATGAATGAATGGATGTGAAGTCACTGAAGTGAATGAATGAAGGGACGTTAGGTCTCTGTAGTGAGTGAATGAAGGGATCTGAGGTCACTGAAGTGAGTAAATTAAAGTATGTGAGGTCTTTGTAGTGAGTGAATGGAGGAATATGAGATCACTGTAGTGAATGAATGAATGGATGTGAAGTCATCGAAGTGAATGAATGAAGGGATGTGAGGTCACTGTAGTGACTGAATGCAGGGATGTGAGGTCATTGTTGTGAATGAATGAGGGGATGTGAGGTCACTGTAGGAAGTGACTGAAATGCATGAGGTCACACTTGTAAAATTTCATGGGATGTAAAATGAATTCTAATGGGCATACCTTCTCTCTTCATGCCCATGGCCAGACACTTCTGGTAGCGGCAGTACTGGCAGCGGTTCCTCTGCCTTTTGTCAATAGGACAGTCCTTGTTGTCTCGACAGGTGTAGGTCAGATCCTTCCTCACTGTCCTCTTGAAGAAGCCTTTGCAGCCCTCGCAGCTGTACACGCCGTAGTGTTTACCTGCCAAAGGCAAGACAGCTCATCTTCAAGGGCTGGATTGATTAATGAGGTCCAACTCTGGATTCAAAGTCTTTAACCCCACACAATGCCGATGATCTGTAGATCAACTGGAGCGTGAGCCTGAAACAAGATATGGTATGGTGCTGGGACTTACCCGAGGACCGGTCACCACAGATGGTACAAATGTGCTTGGTGAGAGCCAGTGGGTTTCCGGAGGGCTGGGCAGGCACCTTCATCACGCCATTCAGACCCAGCGGGGGCTTGATGTCCTCTGAACTGCTAACCGAGTTCATAGGGGAGCTGAGCTGCGGCGGACAGGGACAGAGAAGGAGATAGATGGATGGACATGATCACCATAATCAACACAACAGCATCCTCGTCCTACCGCTACCTGCATACAGCAAACATGAAAATAACAACATAGGTGGCATCATTTCGAGATATGTTGGAGCTTCGATCCTCATTACCTGGACCTCTCGAGGATACTACAACAACCTCAGAGCTGACAACTCCGCCCCCTTCACCGTATGCCCTTACATTTTGTCTCAGAAGCTTAAGGGAACCTGGGAGTCTGTTTGTTTGTGGGCTTTCTCTGACGGTTGCTCCCCCCCCCCACCTGTATGGGAAGCCTCTGCGGATGTCTGCCTTGCAGCTGGCCGGGCTGCGGCACCGCGTGGCTCTATTTCAAAGCCCGTAGCCCAAACTTCGGCTGCCCCCCCAGTGAGCTGCGGTCGGATCTGATTTCCCCGATATTTTGCTTTATGGCACTTTCAGAAAAAACATCATAGTGACTCATATGGTGCGGCCAATGAGTATGGTCAAAAAAGGTAAGCAAAAGCAGAATTAATCCTGACAGCGTGATCTGGTTACAGAGCTTGGATAAGGCAATGAGATGTTCCCGGCTTGACAAAGACACGGATACCTGTTTTGGTGAGCGGGCAGACTCCCACCACCCTGTGATGGCGCCGAGCCGGTCGTCACGAGCAAGAGGCCCGCCCCTCCGGCGGCCCGCCCACGGCACCCATCGGCTCAGCCCATCTGCTCCGTATTTACACTCCAGGTCCAGGGCCTATGCAGCTGGTTGGCGATCACCTCCCGCAAGACATCCCTAGCAGAGCGTCCGATCGCCTGCGCTGCTAATTCCGCTAGCCCATATGCGCCTTTCGTGGTGGACTTGCTTGCCGTTGCCAAGGCCCCCTGGTGGCCGTCCCGACGGCGAAAAAAAAAGTGTAGCAGCTGCCCTAGACATTGGCTGGGCCCAGATCCACTGGGCAGTGAACGCCCTCGTTGTTGCTGGCCCCGCTAATCCACTAGCCGCTGTGTCTTTTTTATTTTTTCTGGCCCAGACACCACCCCATTGGCTGAGATGAGACCCATCCAAGAAAATAGCCCTTCCGTGGATACTGAACATAGTACCACGGGAGTCTGAGTTCCCACACGTAAGTGGGCTGCATTCTTTGCAATTTCATGCCTCAAAAGTCTCCTGGTGGTTTTCACAGTTATTATATATTTATTGAAGTAAAATAAGGCCTTGTGCTGCTCTAGAAACATCTCTCCTATCTGATCCCTGTCAAGAGTGCCTCAACATTTATACTCAAACCTTCCTCCTTTGGTAAATTAAAGAGGTATCATTTCCAATAAAGGTGCAGATGTGATGCGATCAGCATAACGGAATGATACATCTGCCAGCGTGGTCCGAACTTGCTGCCACAGCTGCATGTGGAACATACATTTCAAATGGATTCTTGTGGTCGTATTAGATAAAGGTTTGGTTTCTGTGCAAACGGCAAACACGTATTCTGTTCCATAATCTCCTTGCAGGCATTACTTCTCCCTCATTCTGTGACATGGAAAAACAACCGCCCACAAATCCACGGCCATCCCGTCATCCTGAATCTGCGACAGGAGCATGTCAACATGAAATATATGGGAACACACATTACTTATAAGCACCAGCTGTGAGTTACCTGTGATTTTATCTGCTCGACAACATCCGCTTCATCTCACAGAGATAATTGGACCCGGACGGTAGATCATGACATAAAAACATAACAGAGCGTCAGACAGAGTTCATGCATCCTCAAAGAGTTTATTCTGAGGTGCTGAATCCCGTTCTGTGATTGACTTGGACTCTACAAATCCCTGTTTGTTGTTTTCGGCACCTAGAAAGGCAACCAGCTTACCCGGAACTGGACAGATATGTAGATAAGGTACGGCTCAACTCTGTGTTCAGGTAACCTGTCAAACCAGTGCGCTGCTGTCCTAGATCAGCCTCTGGTGAACGTCAGTCTGATGCCATCACATATAAAAATACATAATCTAAATTATCATAGTAGACCTTTTCCTGAAGAAAGTTCATCTGATGATGCAGACTATAAGCTTTATGGGCCTGATACCTTCTTGTGGGCATATTTCAGCTTACATCGTCTTAAAACCTGGCACTTCCCTCTCTCTCTCACGCCCAGACACTCTGCCCCAACAACTTCATCTTCTCACCACAGACACAACTGCTTCTACTCAGTAAATATATGTTCAGTATATCAGTGACTCAATAAGCCCCACGGGACTCTGTGCAGGGCTGGGGTGTCGATTTGCCCTCATGGTCTGAACTGTGGGGACGCAGGAGGTAGGATCCTAGGGCTTGGGGGAGGAAGTAGGACAACTGGCCATGTCATGAATGAATTCACAAGCTGTGGTGAGCCAGGGAAAGGGGGTGAGATTGGTAAGAAGGAGAATGGGGCAAAGCACTGGTGACCAGCATACAGTAGTGAGTCAGGTACAGGACCGCGGTATAAGCCAGTCTTCAAGGCTTCAACCCTTGTGGCTGTTTGTAAAGTTCAGTCTGGACCTCTGGCCATGGACACAAAGGTCCATTGGCTTACGGAGTTTTCTACGGGAAAAATGAGCTTTCAAAGCCCCAGAGGAAAGAAAACCCTTGAACACAGACAAAAAAGAGGACAGATTCCTTAATGTCCACTAAGGTCTGTCTTTCATCACGGCTTCCCCCACGAGAGATCCCCCATGACAATTCTGAGTTCCTTAAAAAAGTCCATATTGCCAACTATTCAGTCTATAATAATATTCCCTTTTATAATGCTAATACAGATGCGTATGATGGTGCAACGATCTTCCAGCAAGGGATTCAAACCTTTGTGGGCTGTGATTTTTGCACTGCTGGCATGGATATGACCCACAGAGACTGCGCACACCCATGTTACCCAACCTGCCTAAATCCACTGGACAAGAGCTCTGGGGAGACTCCTCGGAACATCTAAAAGCCCCATCATCTGGATAAAACAAAGACGAAATAAAACTTTTTTTTTTTTTAGAAAGCACCACCACGTGGGAAGAATGGAAAAACAGAATATATTATGTGGAGCTTCTGGCTTTCATGCAGCGAGAAGCTAGACAGGACCGACATGTAAAACCAACCCAAAAATGAGCGCCACAGAAAACTCGAGTGAACAATCGGGAAGTTGGTGCAGATGCTGCTTTTGAAAAAAGCTCGCTTGCCGTCTCAAAAATTTGTTCGGAATGAGTCTTCAAAGAGGTCCGCTGAGCGTGAGCCTCTGCTTTCGACGGGGTGAGGGGAAAAAAACCCTTTCCTTTTTTTTCCCTTTGAAATCGCATAATCAGCTTTCAGGTCGTTTCATCATCAACGTCTCTGGGCCCGACGTGTGTGAAATGCAGCGAATCCTGAACTAGAGGGTGTCCTTCCAGTGCCCTTAAAATGAACAGACACGGGGCGTCTTGTCCGAAAACGGCTCATTCATACTTCATTACTCTGCCATATCTGCTGTCTCAGCCATTTCTGATACTTATAATTATTTAATATATTCTGTTTAGCCATATTTTCTGTTTCTTCCATTTCGTCTATTTCTTTCATAAATGTGTACCTCTGCAGCTAATTATATGGCTACGTTTTTTTAAGTACCTTTGTTTTGTGACTTGGACCCATGACTTTTGCGCTGTTCACGCAATGCTTTAAGGTACTGAGCTAAATCCTGTAACAGGTTGCATGTTACTGACCAGGTGATGCAGGTGGTAAACCGATGTACAAAAGACAAATAAAGAATCTTGAAGCCGCACTTGGAGCCCAGTTAGGAGCCACAGAGTGACAGAATGGATTCCACCCATAAATCATCTCCCTCCCTCTTGAGTGTCAGCTCATCTTCATTTTTCATTTTTCATTCAATTAATCTTGAATTTGGACGAAATCACCAAAGGTCCAAGGCCAAATTTTCATATCCTGCATAGCAGACACACTTGTTTTAAAAGTACAGTGACATAGCTTTGGTTCAGAGGCTGTCAGATTTTTCAGGACGGAGGGTTTTTAGAATTATAGGGCAGACATAGACACATTTACCTGAAAACCCAAATAACACTCATGCAATGGATGTGGACGTCTGGGATTCTGAGATGATACCAAAACTGTTCCACTTACATTTGACTTGAACACCTTTATCTCAGCCTGTCAGAGCTGTAATTGTTAATGAGATGGGTGCTGCCATAGTGGGAGAGGCTGGTGTACCATGGGAAAAGCAGCGGAGTGTCAGACACAGTCAGACCACTTCCCATAATTCATTCCTCATCTGCCCAAACAAGTTTTGCTATAACTATTACTGAAATAAGCAAGTGACTGCTTATGTTCTTGTGCTTGTACCCTCTGCCTCACTTTGTGTCTCCTGACACCACAAATCAAAGATTCTTTGGTGTCCTTTGTTTTTATTATCAGAAGAACAAAAAAAATCACCTGTATACCTCTCCCTTTTAGTTTCCCCTAAAAAACACCTGTCATCAATACTTTTTGTTATCCTTCTGGAAAACTCTTGACAATGGACAGATGCATGACTTTCAGGACACAGTGGACACATGTATGTTTTTCAGGAGACAGTGGGCAGATACATGGTTTTTGGGAGACAGTGGGCAGATACATGGTTTTTGGGAGACAGTGGGCAGATACATGGTTTTTGGGAGACAGTGGGCAGATGCATGTTTTCAGAAGACAGTGGACAGATGCATGGCTTTTGGGAGATAGTAGATAGATACATGGCTTAAAGAAGACAGTGGATAGATGCATGGTTTTCAGATAATGCAGTTCAGTGACTATGAAGCCACGTGTCGAGCCTCACTTCGCGGTCCCAGAGCCACGAGAACCCCTTTGAGTTTCACAGTGAGGCATCAGTGCTCTTACTGCCACCCGTGCCAGACCCGGGTGCTGCCAGGAAGCACGCGACAGAATTTAGACCCCGACCGCATCTGTCTGAGGTTAATGTCTGCACAGCATTGCACACACACACGCGACATCTACAGTTTTTTCACCCTGGT
This sequence comes from Mormyrus lacerda, assembly GCA_015163995.2. Classification (NCBI taxonomy): domain Eukaryota; kingdom Metazoa; phylum Chordata; class Actinopteri; order Osteoglossiformes; family Mormyridae; genus Mormyrus; species Mormyrus lacerda. The sequence goes on along the minus strand of JAABNX020000130.1, from coordinate 4,167,221 downwards.
AATGTGGTATTGCTATGACACAGGAAGCCACTCATTTCTGTTTTTTTCTATGTGAAACTTCAGGCCTATGACTTAAGAACTTCACACAACCCATGTATAAACCTAGACTCTGCTTGACACATAAATGGGAGAGCGAATTTCGAAAACTCACTCAGTCCTCATGTAATCCGACAAAGAACATTTGTTAAATTTCCAAAACTTGCTAAGTCCACAGGAATTGCATTGAAAATATATCCCATGGAGTAACTGAGCTTTGGAAATTTGCTCTTCGATTAGTTTACATTGGCATTCCATGTCACACGTACCCTCAGTTAAAAGTAGATATCACCATGACGGCAGTGGCCTCTCCAGCCAGGCGGCATGACGAGGGACCCTGTCCCAAATCTCTGTCACCTTCAGGCACCCTTCCCACCCGGCCTGTGCCGTGTCCACAAGCTGGCCTCACTCAGCTCCCGGCCAAAATGCTCTCATTCCTCGTCCGTGGAGGAAGCCAGATAAAACGGCTCCCCGGGACCCCTGGATTTTGTCAGCGCGTATTAAGTTCCATTGACAGAATGTTTCTGTAATCGACTCGGTCACAGAAACAATGCAATCTGTAGAGCCCCATAGTTCGAGTCAAAAGGAATTTGCTGCATTTGACGTATAATAACAGCAAAGAAAGATGTCAAAATAATGTCAGTGTTTTTCCTCAGACTGTTCTAAAGGCATAGCTTTGTAGTTGTGGTGAAGGTAAGAATACACATTTAGCATTTTTTAAGGTTAATTTTCATACATAATACAGAAATATAATTCGATAATAAAAATATTGCTGGTAAGTCAGCTGTAAACAGTTTACTGGAGTATGTGACTCACATGCTAATGTTTGCGCTGGTTTGATAGGGCTGAAGGCAAAAAGATTAGTACTTTTTAATAATTCTGTACAGTGTGACTGTTTGGGAACCGGTTTCCACACTTCCAGCTAGACTGAGCGATGCGTTAAGAATGCGATTTGCCGGTCTTAGGAATGCGATTAGCAGGTCTTAGGAATGTGATTAGCAGGTCTTAGGAATGTGTTTTGTGAGGAGCAGCTGTCGAGCCCTTCAGCTGGCGTTTGCCCGGCAACGCGGAGGGTTAACAACAGCAATCAGAACCCGAGTCTCTGCCGAAACCTGATCGGCCGGTCTTTATCCACTCATTCCTTTCACATTCCTTCAGCCTGCGATTCCTGGATCGCATTTGACTGTGTAATAGCCAGGGACAGACTTTCTTAATTATGCCTATTTGAACACGATACAGTCAAATCGGACCTCCGTCTTCCCTTATTGATTCAGACTCCGCTGAGGAAAATCTCTCATTTGGACTGTCTCATGTCCCCAGAGCACTGATCTGGAAGAATACCCTTACAAAGCTTCAGCCTTACACTTTCCTCTCCAGAAAAACAGGATAATAATGACTTCTGTTTGCCTCCATGAGGAAAACGAACCCCTTTAAACAAAGACCATGTCTGGGGAACGCTCCTGGCAGGCCGAGCGTGTTCTAGATCACTCTTTCGCTCTTAGAGATTTTTGAAGCAGACATGGGGAGGTGAGGCAATCGATCACATGGCACACTAGCCGGATAGCGGAACACATTTGCCTCCTGACTGAGTGATGCAGCATGCGAGGGGCGAGGCTCCAGGGCCGTGTGGCTGGGGTCACGGGGTCATCCACATGCCAGGGGATAATAAATCGGCAAGGGGCCCAAGCCTTTCTGCAACACAACCCACAAACTCACGGTTTCCCCCCCAAAAAGCCCCCATGCAGCATCAATCCAACCTCGAAGTCTAGACGCGAGTGTTTTTACCTCCCCCGTCACGTGATCGCTCGTGTCACGTGACCTCCCATAAACCTGTGCCGCTCCCTTATTTCACATTCAAGCCAGGTGGTCGGAATCAGGCAGAATTCACACACACAGAAAAAAAGCAATCATTCCGACCAATTATCCCGATTAATCACCCCGATCCCTTTAACGCTCATTGCTGTAATGCCCGACCAGCGGCTTGCGGAAATTTGAGTGGGTGTGGCGGCCGATCAGCTCTCCACACAGGCCGGGCCTCGCCAAGTGGCACAGACTTGGGCACCGCCTGCCCGCTCCGGCCACCTGTCGCCACTGTGCCAGGCCCCCATGTACATCTCTGATACCTATCAGCAGATGAGTGCTTCACTTCTGCTGCCTGCTCAGGCCTTCTTCCCAGGACCACAAATAAGACACTACAACACAAGCATGCTGCATCTTATGTCACATCACACTCAGCCAAGGACAGGAACATTTTTCCCTTATAGCTTATATGTGTTTATGCACAGTGATGGAGCTGTTTTTCCACAATAACATTTCACTGCAATTGTACCGTACAATTGTACAGGGGACAAATAAAAATCTTAAATCCTGAATCCTGAAGTCGGTGTCAGCCTCTGGTCTGTGATAAAAGGTTGTTCCCTCCGTGCTCCTGATCTGAGATTTGAGATCCCCTAGACGTTATTCCAGCCCCCACTCATCGGTGCGTTTTTTTGGCTGCAGAGAAAGGGGTGGAGCACCCCCGAAACACCCGCATTAATCCCGGGTGGGATTGCATTGGCCTGGCGTGCTCTCCGGCCGAAATTCCCCACAACATTCCGGAGAGTGGAGGAAGAAAAAGAATAATAATAATAATACAGAGAAAACCACTTTCTGGGGAGAAAAATCTGACACTTGAAGGAAAAATGTACTGAAGAAATCTCCATGTGTGGCCTTTTAAAGACACAGAGGCCATTCTGATACGGAACAGTACGCAGCACAGGGCATGTTAGCACGTTAGCGCGATAGCCTCAGCCTGGGCACGAAGCAATCAGGCTTAAAAAAACACAGACAAGCTGTCGCACGTCCTGACGGCTTGGTGCGGAAATCCCGGCGGGTTACTTACAGTGCACTGGGGTGCGCCGAAGTGAGTTTGGGGCATACTGAGAGAGATTGTGAACCCTTCTAGTAAAGGGGTAGGAGAGGAGAGCCTGCAACCCCACCCCAAAATGTGGCCAGTGTGGTAGGGGGTGTCTCCTTTACTAGTTAAAGACAGAAGTGTGGGGTTTGACCCCATCCCACCCCAGTGTGCCTAGGACAAAAAAATTGACCTAAGAGACAAAATCATCCTTCAGCATTGGCCCATCATGCTGTCTCCACAACCAGACAAGCAGCACAGGAGGGGTGTGGGGCAGTAAAACATAAACAGCATGTGGTCTCCCCTTGTCGCCTGCAGAGGGCGCTAGAGGGCTCTGGGATCGACTTTGTCGCGTGGCTCATCTCTCTTAACTCCCCGGTGAGGGTGACAGGAAGCAGGGACGCGGCAGACGGGGCATTCAGTGCTGCACGGATGGTGCCACAATCAGACGCCGAGCGCTACCTGGGACAGACTGGGTCTCCCTCAGGATTATCACCCGGAACCAGGAGCTTTAAGGCTGGCGGTGCTGTGCTCAGCCTGCCCTAGCAGGTCTGGGGGTACTTCTGTACCCTCTTTCAAAGCTAGCAAACCACACTGTACATTTCCAAATTCATATACCTTGGGCACCGACACCTTTTTATAAAAAAAATACGACTCTTTAAAATCCCACGAAGAATACCTGAAGGCACAGTGCTTTCAAAATGTCAAAGGAACCTATCCGCTTATCCCGGAGAGGATCACAGGGAATCTGGAGCTTATCCCAAGCAGTACGGGGCATGAGGCCGTAACGCCCTGGATGGGATGTACGTCCATCACAAGGTCACATATCCAATCATTGAGCCACCATACCAAAAATGTCTACTTGTTAAAAAATAAAAACAAAAATGGAGGGAAAAAAGCTCATGAAACATCAGCCAACGTGTGTTTCGACCTCTTCGTCTTAGTCACAGTGCAAAGATTTAGGTCACCACATGGATGAAAGGATTGGAATTAAGGCAGAATGGAAGAGAATCCAGTCTCCAGCAATGGAAGCGTCCCGTTCAGAGAAGTGAATAGACAGAGCTACTAATCCAGACTCGTTCAATTTCACCCACAGCCGGTGCCTACACGAGTCGGGATTTGGCTCAGCCTCGCTGGTGATGGCCAATAACAGCACCAAAAAAATGACCTCCCCCAACCATGTGATCTTCAGAACAGTTTGGAAGTGATTTGGGGTGAAAAACAGCCGCTGAGGCATCTCATTTCTGATTGTTTTTGTGTACATTTATCATCTGCATATTATATTCAATAAAATTAACTGTAGAGGGAAGGGTCACAATTTTATATGGCTTTTCTGGGATGCAAACCCACAGCCTTTGCATCAGAGACATGTTGGCTGACCCTGGCCTGTGACCACCAAGCTATGAAGAGCAAGATGGAGTAGGCGAAGAAAAGACATTTCAGTGTACCTGTACTCATATTTCTGAAAACGGCAAATAAAGCATTTATCATTTATCGCAGCTCTATTAGCGGAGGTACAAGACTTTCACAAGCTGGTGTCCATGTGAAGGGAGTTACTGTACTAATGTGCGAGGGCAGAGGGGTAAGTACCTGGTAGGGGGTTACCTGGGGGCTGATGCTGGGCCCATAGCCCATCCCGGGCGAGGGCACCGACATGGAGTGGGCTCCCATGGGGGAGCTGATGACAGAGAAGGGTGGAGCCAGGCCGTTCATGGAAGAGCTCAGAGTGCTGATGGGCGAGTGCAGCGACGGCCCCGACGGACCCATGGCAGGCGGGCTCAGCAGCGACGGGTGCATGCCGTGGTGGGACGTGGGCGAGCCCAGGGGGGACGGCGTCAGCTGGCCGGAGGAGTCTGCGGGAGGACCGGGGGGAGGAGTCAGGATGGAAAAAACATGTCCAATAAAGTGTGTTCATTTCTATGCGAGATCAGACACTGGAGATGAAAACACAGAATGACAGTGAACAGTGTTTGACTGAACAAAGAACAGCAGTAAAGACTTTGACTGAACACCTGAATGGCAGTGAACACTGTATGACAAAACAAAAAGGCAGTGGACACTGGTATTGAACCCTAAATGGCAGTAAATACAGTATGGTGCTGATTACGTCATCACAATGGACACAGGCAGTGAACACTGCAAGAAAGTGAACAACAGCAACGAACACAACATGACGCTAAATGCTGTATCTGTCACAAAGTGTCACATCAGTGCAGTGCCTTGCCGTGCTCTTGATCTTTACTCGCCTGTCAAGCAGGCTGGTAGTTTGAATGAAATGCATCATGGGAGTGAATTACTCCACAGAGCGGCCCTGGGTCTTGCGTAGTGAACCACTGACGGGGGGGGGGCAGGCCCAAGGCCGGCCGTCTGAATAGGTGCCACGTGCTCGCTGCCTCGCACCTGCCGCTTTATCGCCCATCACTGTCACAGACGGTATGGGGGGTGGGCAGACTATCAGCTCCGGATTGTTCCAGATTGTGACCAAGCAGTGTGTCTGATGCTGACAGTTACAGATCTATGCTCAGTCTACACCCTTGCAAGTGCCACTGAAATATCACAAGTTTGTGTTTGGAAACGGTGTGAAAAACATCTATCCATCCATCCATCCATCCATCCATCCATTTCCATGGGATGCCAGTCCATCTAACATCTAACACTTTTTAACCAGAAAACACAATGGCTGATGTATTTGACAGCTTCTTTTCTTCTTTCGTCAATAGTCCCCCAACAAGCCACCAAATAAAGGCCCAGAGCTCAGCAGCCTGTGTGGCCCCAACACTGCCAGGCCTGTCACCCTCACGCCAAACCAAGCAATTCCTACTCATCCTGATCCCATCACCAGAGGTCCTGCATAGAGTCCAGGAGCAGACAGAAAGGGACATGAGACGCTTTTGGGGAGGCAAAAAAATGCACATAAGATGGACAAAGTGACCTGCCGCTTGGCCCCCATTTCTTCATACCGGATGGGTAGAACCTTCTAGACCTCATTGTACTTGCTCATCCCTCTCTCCCGCAGGTGAAGGAGATAAACCAAAGCATTCACCTTCAGCTTTCAGCAAAGGCCTGGGGATTTGTGGTTAGCTGTGTCACCGAGGGCTATTGTAGTCACCTGACAGAGGGGTGCTGTTAGGAAATGTGGCACGGGGAGGCACAGGAGGGAGGGTGAGCTGCAATCTATTCCAGGGGGGGCCCAAACCATTCTATCCTGACCTGCTGGGGCCTGATTTTCCAGCACTTCCACATCTTTCCCAGGCTGCTTTGCTCCACCTTCAGCAGTGCGTTAAGCAAACACGCCCACAGGATAAGACAGGGGCGGGAAGTGTGTCAGCGCTGAGGGGCTTCCCCGGAAAGCCAGCCGAAGCGCAGCTCTCCGCATCCAGGCTCGCAAAAAAAAAATAAGAACGACAGCCAATGGAAACAAGATGGGAACTGGAGGTGGCCTATGACACAACCCCCCCCCCCCCCCCGCCGAAAATACTTTTTAAACAGCCACTGTGCTCCCCTAACTGCTTGAGGGGGAATGCCTTGTTTGGCTGGGGTACGAAGTTTTCAAAGAAATCTCTGTAACTCACACACACAAAAAATCAAGAAATAAACAAGATGAACACATGGCCAACCCAAGCTCTTCTGAGATATTATACAGTCAAATGACCCCCCTCCCCCCCCAAAAAAAACTGCGATATGACTGGATGGGGTTTCGGCATGTCCCCTAGGGGTTTTTTCCCCCACCCAGCCTCTCAGCTACATCCCTGGACCACACACAGCCACCCAGACCTGCCACCGCTGGAGACTATGACTAATATCCACACTTGCCAGAAGATTGTGCTCGTTTATTAAAGACCCCCCCCCCCAATCACCCACCC
>JAABNX020000130.1:4137865-4160389 GCA_015163995.2 Mormyrus lacerda | reverse complement strand
ACAGAAAGTCTTGGGGCACTTGTTTAATTCTGTAAAAATGTTGTCCCCCAATCACCCACCCCCTACCAGGATGCTACAGCTCCCCGTGTTGGGATAACAGAGCCCCTGAAGCGCAGTGACAGCCTCCAGAGTCCCATTCCTCAGAAAGGCGAAAAACACAAACACGAGTTTGGTGGCGGGGGGGACATTTCGGCGGAGGAGGGAGGCAGGAATCAGAGGCTAATAGAAGCTATACTCGTTCGTCAGCTGGACCCCGGACCAGGACTCTGAACTGAGACCATAAGCTGAGGCCCCGGCTACGGCCGGCGCTCCCTACGGTGCCCGGCATCCCCGGTGGCGTGCGAACGGCGAAATCGCGGCCATCTGGAGATGCGCTGTCAGCATCCGAGAGGACCGGCGAGTGTCCTCACAAGAGCGGTCCAAGCTGTTCAACCCCAGAGAGGGTCGTCAAGAAGTCATCAAGCTGCAATTAGTGTATGTGTAGGGATTACTCACTTCATGGTCTGGCCTGCCTGCTCTTAGTCTCATTCTAATATTGTTCTCAAGACACCAAACACTCATTCTTACAACGTGCTGCATACCACAATGGCTTTGCAATCCTGCAGGGGGAACAGTAATTAAGGAACAGAAGCCATTTTTGAATAGCAGTTATAACAAAGAAGTTCAAATGATGCCTGATCCTGGAAATGGCATTTAATCCTATGGAACTTCAACTGCTTATGATGCAGTGATAATTTAGTTGGGGTCGTCATCCTTTTAATCGTTATTCGTCTTAATCAGTATTCATTTTCATATACAACTCATTAGATTGCAGTAGAAAGAGAGAGGAGACATTAGCTTTGAATTAAAGAAAAACACAGATATCTTCAGGTAAAATCACCGAGATGTGTGTGTGTGTGTGGGGGGGGGGGGATTAGGGAGGTCTGCTTTGAAAACAGTTCAAAATTCTTCCAAAGGGTGGCCTTCTGAGGTGGTTTCACGGTGATTTTTGAGTGCCGCTGTCCTCGCGGCTTTTGTTATATTGGGGTAAAAATGAGTCATAAGGCGAGAGCCAGACAGACGAGACAGACGGAGCATGAAAGAGTCTGTCATCGAATGTCTTACTCCATGGATCCCTTTCAGAGCATGGGCTTTGAACCCGCCCGCCCATCCTGCCCCAACCAATCACAGCCAAACAAAGTCGCCTCCCAAGTAATTTGAGTGCAAAGCCTGCCCGTGCTGGATTTCCCCCTGCCCTCCCAGCTGAAGCCCCTCTCGCACCTGTCCCAGGCAGCCGGGGGGGGTAACTGCGAAGCAGGGAGGGGTTACCAGGGGGTCGGGATATCCAGTTGAGGTTCTGTGTGGCTTTGGATGGCTACATCAGTGTCTCAGTCTGAATGGTCACTGAGTCATGCTCACATCGCAGGCGTCCAATCGGGTGCTCTCTCTGACTGCCAATCCTGCATGCATTCTGACCAGGAAGCTTCAAAAACATTAACATTAAAATGCTGCCGATGTCTAACAAGCCAGCTCACTAGCAGGCAGGTTCGCCCTATCACAAAAATCCCGGAGAGCTCAGCTGGTAAGTCACCAGATGTTTAAACTGAAGGTCCAGGGTTCAGGTCCTTGGTCGGCTAATGGACCCTTGACCCCGCCCAGTTGCTCCAGGGATTAACCTTTGTGTGTATTGCTGCTTGATGTGTCTTCTGTGTTCCACTGATGGCTTTTAAATTTGACATGATAATACACACCATCCTCTTCCCCTGGTATAACCTGTATGTTTCAGAGACCCAATCAGAGTTGTCCATCCATGCATCCATTTATCCACCACTATCCATGCAAGCATGCATGCAAGTATCCATCTTACAACCAACCCCCAGTTCAGGGTTGCAGGGAATACAGCCCCCCCTCCCATAAAATGGTCCAGTCCACTGTCAGCTCTCCATGCAGCTGTGAGTAGCTATCTCATTCTCTCCATTCCACACACACATCTCCCATAAAATCCTCTGAGGCACTTCGCTGGAGTGTGTGTGTGTGTGTGTGTGTGTGTGTGTGTGCTTGGGGGGGGGGGGTCACGTGACTGGCGTCGAACCCGGATATGACCGCTGAGAGTCTTCACATCCCTTGCCTGATGACACATAACCTCCCAGAAGCAATGCTCATCAGCGATGTTCTGAGACCAAAAGCAGATCAATCCACAGGCTAGTTCTTCTGGAATATGGAGCTCTGATGATGAAGGTAATGAAATGAAAGAGGCCACCCCCCCCCCAGACCGGTGCCTAATGAAGTCCTTACATAAAGACACATTCATTCCTGAGCATGTTTGTAGGTGGATGTCTTACTCTGAAGCCTGCAGGACTCGTATCTGACTGAAACAGAAATAATTATTCCTTTCAGGGCAGGTCTGGTTTATTTATAGACAGGAGAAGAATACCCAGAGCGCTTTCAAGCTGTCGGAATAAATTCAACACACGCAACATTAAATTTTCTCTGCTTGCATTCAATATTTGTCTGGCAGAGCAGGAGATTGGCGTGTGGATGCTAATCACCGTCCAACACGTCAAAAAGGCTGATGTTGCGAGGAGCACTTTAAAAATGGTAACAACTATTAATTGCTAATGGCAAAAGCAGCACTCTGCTTGTTATTGCAATTGCCAGACAGATGGCATAGTCTGCACACTCCGAAATGTCCTCCACTCCAACTGGCCGTGTCAACGTTGCTGCTCAATGTGTTTACACACACACACACGGGGCATGCGAGAAAAGGCTCCTGGAACAGGCCGCCCACCCACGCAGACGAGAGGCCTGGGGATGCTGGGAAGGCGTTGGAACGAGCTGCTGAGAGAGACGCGATCCTCGCGAGAGAGGAGCAGCCGGGTTTGTCTGGGATGTCGTCACATGACAAATGAATCAGCTTTTTTTTAAATATTGGTTATTGATTGATTTGGGTTTATGGATCTGTAATTTCATAAATTTTTCATAATGTATTTGGGAGAGGTAACAGTAAGTCCCAACATATAAAGACACACCTAATCTAAAGGAGGCAGGACCAAGACATTGGTTGGTCCTACCTCCTCTAGTTGCTTGGACCCAACTCCTCTGGTTATCTCTCTAAACCAATCACTTTTCATTCTGCCCTCAGAACAGATTTGTGTAAGTAAAACTCCCATGAGCAGGAGGGGCATCCTGATGGTGGTAAATGGGGGGGCGTCCTCCTGGTGGGACCCTTGCCTCGTCCCCACACCCCCTGAAACAGGAAAGGTGCCTAATTGTTTTCACAGGGCAGTCTTGACGAGATGAGATCAGAGCCGACAGCAGAATCGCAACTGTAACAGGATCTTCTGGCAGCCAGGGTGAAAGGGAGACCCCCCCCTCTCTGTTGTGCTCAGAGCGCATGGCAAATTCCCCACCACTGCGACCAATCAGCTTGCACCATAGCAGCCAATCATATTGCACCGGCGAGGACAAAAACGAAACAGGTCACATGTCGCATCCCCGTGGGTTCCAGCCCTCGCACCGGGGTCCACACAACCTGCCACTAGAAGCATATCTCTAATACCATCCACCGGTCCTTAAATTAGAATTAGAATTTAGTGATCAGTGGTCATTGTTAACACAGCACAGCACACAACAACGAAACACGTCCTCTGCATTTAACCCATATGTGACTTTCGTGACATAGCAGGGGGCAGCTAATTCAGCGCCTGGGGAGCAGTGCTTGGGGACGGTACCTTGCTCAGGGCACCTCAGTGGTGACTTGAGCCGGTGGGGGATTTGAACCTGCAATCTTTCGATTACAAGTGCACTTCCCTAACCATCAGGCCACCATAAAGAACCACCTGACAACACAGGAGTGTGTTACAGAGTGGGCGGCATCGTGTAATTAGACAGGGGACCAGTGGTGCCCCCTCGGGAAGGCAATTACGCCTCAGAAGATGTTGACGCTGGGGGCCCCAGTGCCTCATTACTCCATCAGCCAAAGCCGTGCTAAGTCAGCGTAGTGCGAGCAGACGCCCCACAAAGAAGCTTCAAACAGTTGCACTTTCACACGGAAGCCATTCTTAAAAGTGGCTGTGGGAAATTCGAGGTGGGGGGGGGGGGCTTTTCATTTCATTTTATTGTTTTTGAAAGTGCATGTGAGAAGGGAGCGCCACACCAGTCATCCCGCGAGAGTCCATTTTGCCCCACCAGCCGGCTGCACTGGGGAACTCCCGCTAAGCTCTGATAGTCGCACCGCTTATTAGATGCCTGTAGCTCCGACGAGCTCAAGAACGCCCGCCATCGCTCGAAGCGTGCGAGAAGTAATACCACAACCGTGCCAATGACGCCTCCTCGGCTGTTAGTGAGTCTGACACTTCGGCAGGTGGATGGGAAGGGGAGGGGGCAGGGTTTAGCGCGCTGTCACATATCGGGCTGAGTGACTGTTCGATGTTACCGCTTTCGAGAAGAAAAGTGTCAAATAACACATAATTACAGTAAATCGGGCTTCAGCAGCTGGGATGGCTTGAACTCGACTTGAAAGCCTGGGAAACTGACATCGGCAGAAAAGTGTAATGTGTGGCGACGGAGGCGCGGTGGCAGCAATCCCGCATCAGCACAACATTGTGGTTAATTAGGCTCCGCCCACTGCAACCGCCTATAACCGGTGTGATTAAACCAGTTTCAGGACACCTAAAAGTCTACTGTTTAGCTGTGATGTTCATACAGGGTGACGGCAGTGAGTGAACCTGATGACAGGAGTTGACTTTTGTGGCTTGCCCAAAATCCCCTTATGGCAGAAGGGTACAGGGCTGTATCTGACCACAGTAATGAAGGATAAGTTTGCCACAGCAATACCATGAAAACATGATTTGAGAGGCTGATTCATCCATATTTTACTGCAGTTAATGGAAATGATGCGATTTTAAAACATGCGTGAGATTATATTTACCAGACAAATACACATAATACAGTCGTCACAGAAACAGCAACAGAATCTCATCTCAGACACTTTCATTTAAAATCTGCAGAAGTCCACCCATCCATCTTCCATCCAGTACGAGACCATGGGGGGCTCTGAACCCTACTCTAGGCAGTGCCTGATACGCAAGGCTGTGGGTTCTAATCCTGCCCCGGCTAAATTATTTATCTTGCTATTAGTTTTCTTTTTTAAGCATTAGAGCCAGACTTTATAGACCATGGACACACCAGCAAATCCCCTCCCTTGACTTGAACTTGCTACCTTCAGGACCCCCCACCCACTAAAGCCCCCCTACTTGCAAATTAAACGAGACAGAGTCGAATTTCTTAAAAACACCGCAAACGACCACAAGCACTGACAGGGAACTCCGACAGACGCTCCATTTCTGGGTGTCTGGATTCTCCACTCTATCAAAGGGCTTCCTGTTCAATCAAGCTGGGGTAGGGGCTTCGTTTTAGGGTAGAGGGGCCGCTTCACACAGAAAAACAGAAAACCAAAAAAACATCTGAGTTGGATGATGTCAGCCGTTCGCTGATGCAGTTAATCGTTGCCGTTATTTCTTTTCTTTAAAAAAAAAGGCTTGACCGACGCCAAAATCATTGCTTCTGTCCAGCCTGTTTCCCTGATCCCAAGGAGACAGACTATTCTGGTGTGGAAGGCATCCTGGGAGCAAATGACGAACGACATCGCCGGAGTGGGACTCTTCATTCATACAACGGGACGGTCAGTGGGGGGGTCTGTGAGAGAAGTTTGTGAGAGAAGTGGCCTGTACAAAGGACAATGACAAACGGCCTGATCTGCCATCACGCTGGACCTCCTTTCTTTGCCTAGGGGGTCCTGCAACCGCCGAAGGAGCCGCTCGAGTCAAGCGGATGGATTTACTGACCACATCACAAAGCTTTGAAATCTTCCCCTGCTTTATGGCTGCCATTGCTTTGTTCCACCGCGTACCGCAGCCCCCCGTAATGGACCACAAATGTGGGACGGCCAGGATTCTGGCCCTCTGGCTTTGGCTCATAATCCTTATACCCCTATGGAAAAAAAAGGCCGTGAGAGAAGTTAAAGGATGGGGGGGGTGTACTCAGGGGAGGCCGCGTGTCTACGTGAGGCAGTCGAAAGCCCAGAGGCGACAGCAGAAGCCCGAGGATAGCTCTGCGTCATACCCGGGACAAAAAGACCAGCGTGACGGCGTGACTGATAATCATAATCGCAGACACAGCTGTCATGGCGGGCAGCATGCCCCCCTCCATAATGGGGGCCAAGGCCGGGAGCAAACTAGCGCTCATCTGACAGAGGATCTATCCAAATCTGAGCTGCTCATAACAGCCCGAGCAGCTTCTCGGGCTTCCGGGATGGGGAACAAGTGCGGGAGATATGGCGCAATTGGCCTGAGAGCCCCAGCTAAGCGGCCCGCAGCTACCAGCTCGGTGAGCGTCAGGCCTAATGACCCGGAACCACACTGCTCCGCGGCCCCCGTCCGTCTCCAGCCCGGATGCGGGGTGCAGAGGATTGACACTGGCCCAGAAGGCGTCAGCCTGCAGGACTCGCGTGAGCCCCGTCGGCTGAAACGGGCACCTGCGGGGTACGGCGAGACCCGTCTCAGCGGTCACTGCCACGGGGCCTCAAACTGCTGCAAACTGCTCATTCTACAGTGAAATGATGAGATTAGGCAAGACTTCCTTTACCAGTGTTTCATCGACTAATAGCCTTTTACAAGGTTCTTTTTGTCTGTGTATGAGTAGGTTTTATGTGGAAAGAAAGTGGACAAGTCGAATTAAGAATGTGATTCTGATGTCAATGAATCTGCGACTGTTGCATAATGCTGGAGGTGGGCACTTTGCAGATTACAGGGGGCGGCATTCAGTAAGCAGGGAGTGATCACATGAAATGGAGAAAATAGATCAGAAACACCTTGAGACATAGTCTGGGGCAACCGTCCTTGGTCATGTGATCGCCAAAGGGAGACAGGGGCTACGTTTACAGGAGACGGGGGACAGCGTTAAAGGAGGAGTTGCTTCTATGGGTGAGATAGAAGTAGATACAGATTTATGGCTACTACAGAAGACCTTTCACCCTGCTTTTGAAATGATACTTTATTTGTCATTTGCACAAGTTGCGAAAATTAACAGTGCTTATTTATGTATTCCATCTATTTTGAGCCACATGCATGTAAAGTTGAGAGTGTAGCTTGGAATCTAAGTATAGTGTCAGCAATTTATCTGGCAACCACAGAGCCGGAGTTGGAAATTTCTGGTGCAGAAAGAAAAAATCCAGTCCAAGGTTTTGTTTCAAACAACCAGTTAAGATTTCTGTTACTCTGACTCTTTATGCTCAACTTGCCGGTTGAAACAAAATCACGATCTAGATTTTTACTTTCCGGTCCTGAAACATCTACTTCTGCCCGGAGCATTTTGAGTGATTAAGGGTCTTATTCCAAGGCTCAATGGAGATGTGAGTATTCTGTCAAGGATGAGATTTGAACCAGTGACCTCCTGGCCGCAGGCACCTAACCCACTAAGCCACACACTCCAACCATTCTGAGACAGAAGAAAGGTGGGAGGGGGCTTCTCCTTTCACACAGAGACCCCCACAGCATGTATGTGGTGGGAATCGTCCCCCAGGGTACGGTGGGAGCATGTGGCTCCTCCACAAACCACAACGGACGCGCCACACTGATGAAGGAGACCCGGCCCCCTGCCCAGGAATCGCCGCACCCTGCAGCTGTGGTCATACATCTTAAGCAACCGGGCAAATTAACATTCATCCATGTTCTCCTGGGAGTGTAATCCACCTCCTTGCCTTTCCCAGCCATTCATATTCAGAACCCGGAATCGTCACAATCCGGGGTCTATTGGCACATCCAGTGCGGTCAGGCCATCGTGGGACACGTAGGCAAACTCGCTGACCGTTCATATGACCTAAATTTACAGGAATAGCCTGAGTTAGGCGTGTCTAATGTGTGAGCACAGGTGCCACAGAGTTGGACCTGGCTTGTGACCCAGAATCCAAAAACCCACCACGGCACAAAGGCACCAACTGCCCCACCATGCTACCTTTTCTGAAATTCACACAAAATTAAAAGAAGAAGAAAAAAAACAGGTGTCATTTTACAGGTATTTTAATTGTCATTCCCGTTTCCTGAATGCCCATGAACAATTCACCGATGGTCAGCTCAGGCACTGCTGCCAGTGAATGGGCTGTTATGATTGGCACATTGGAGCGATTCCTGAGTAACAGGTGCTTTTACCGGCTCAGAGGGATAAGCCCATAAATCAAGTGCTGTGATTGGCTGTACATGATATAATGTCATACAATTGCTTGAAATATGCTGAAATCTGGCGCACATGTGAGCGTCGAGGTGCTCCTTTCATTGGCTCGGCCTGTGGATGTGGGGCTACCAAGGCTGCATACTTCAAATATACGTTTTGACGGCACCACCATGGCAACCGGCAACGGACACAACGACTGCTCATTTCAGGCATTTTCCGCTTACTGAACCGACTTCAGATAAATACAGCACCTTATACAAGCCTAATGGGGTTTTTTATGGTAAAATCATGAGACATTTAGCTGGCCAACGTCAACATTAATTCCAGACAAACAGTAAGGACGTTATATGTAATGAAATGGACAACAAAACTGGCAGCCAATGGGTAGATGAAATAGCAGTAAATAGCACAACGCATAAAAGTCACAGAAAGTGGTTTTAAATGGCTTAGACATTTAAAAATACAAATAAATATATGCATAATAATACTCCTAAGTGTAATTCGACCCTGAAAACATACAATGTCAAGGTCAAAGTGTGGAAAAAACTTTTTGATATCATCAGCACTAATGAATTATTGTTCTGTAACTAACAGGCCCATGAATGCAGAATGGACTCATCTCCAGCATTTGCTGGGGACAGTATCACTGAAAACCAGGACGGCACCATGTGCAAGACGTGACACCATGTGACTTTGCCAAAAAGTGATGTTGACGCTGTCACACCATATGTCTGTGGTACTGTGATGCGCTCAGGTCCGAGAAGTGCCCTGTGAAGGCTGAACTTCCTGCTGGAAGGATTATCTGAGCTAAAATGACCCTGTGAGAAGGGGGAGGGGGGGAATCTCAGGAGGGAAAGTCATGTGATTGGGGTCGTTCCTGCTAATCCAATCCAGCGACCCCCCCGGTCCCGGTGCCCATCCCGGTACTGTTAGTCACACAGCTGAACCCCTCCACCACAAATGTGCCTTTAACTCCCTTTCTCACAGTAAGAGCCTTTTGTTTTTCGCCCTGTTCCTGCCCAGCAAACATAAATTTCACAAAAGGAGAAAGCCCTCCCCCCAATAAAGCTTTACCTCCATGGCCCCTCGCTCAGTTCCCAGTGACTCTCACAGACCCACCAGGCTGCTCTCTATTTACTCACCCCATCATCAGAGTACAAAGCTAAGGGTGAGCCAGCAGTGGGACAATCGGCCGCCTTAAAGGAACGACTCCGAAGTGCAACAAAATCATCAAAAGCAGCTCAAACCGAAAATAAGGAATAATCAGCACTGTGTCTTACTTAAGGCTACTCAGGCATCACTCTTTCCTCTGTGACTCTAAACTGACCTCCTGAAACCTTCCTTACAGATCATCCGAGGTGCGTAAATATCAACGGCACTTTCCCGCAGTGTTCTGGAAAGTTCCACGAACCGGCAGAATTACGGCTGTCATGATGAGTCCTCTGGCGTAGGTCAGACACTGCTGGCCTCGGGTAGTGCTTAATGGGTTTGTAAGTTGTCAAACTCTGAAGATTGTGGTGTGACATCCATGTAAGAGCCACGGGGATCTAGAACAAACTGGAACCTTCTACAGTAAAATATCCAACCCTACAAACAAGCAAAAATTGTAAGAGGCTTCAGTAAAGTCAAAAACATTGACTGAGCAAAGACATCGCTAATGGCTAGCAAGCAAAGATGAGTAATCACCGCCTCCTCAATGTCTACCCCTAACATAGAACTCCATTTGCCCTTGACCTAATAGCCAAGGGTTATAGGGAGCTCAACAGGCTTGTGGCTGTGGGATTCGCATCATACAGTGACCAGAACGGAATCCCCTCTCGGTCAGTCACTGGAACCTGCATGATAAGAGCCAGGAAGCTTTCCGGCTTCCCACCCGTACCGAACAAGATTAACACACCAATTAGCCTGAAGACTACTGGCAACCCCCCCGCAGACCCATTTCCCACACAAATACATTCGGACAGACCGGTCTGGATTGATAAACTATCCTTCTGAGGTTGTTGTCCCATCTATTTTGAATAGATACCAAGCAAAATACTCCATGGTGTTTGTTACACAGCTTCATGTCAAAGGGGCATAGAAAAGACTCAATTATGGGCAGAATGGAGAGGACTGGGCCTGATCTGGAGTAAATCAGCTGCTGGGGTATTTTGTCGGGTCATCCAGAGTTTAATCACCCATAACCGCAATTAAGGTCGTGCAAGTCTGATTCGTAAAACACAACAAAGCAGGCGAACTCCGAATTCCAGTAAAGTCTTTCAAAAACAGGAGGCTGATCTATTTTCGTATCGGCTGTAATGGCAGGGTTTGTGTCTGCAGGCAACTGGAATGCCGTGCCATCTCCCAGGAACCGCAACATGCAAACTCAATTCTGGGGGCTGCAGTTTTTCCAACACAGCCGCAAAAAAAGACCTTCCAGGCAGTGTGTGACAGATATTGGCACGGATCCTGGTGGGGGGATGAGCAGGATGCATCTCCATCTCCACTTCAGAAATGTTGGAATCTCTTCTCCACCCCCCCCAGTGTCACTAACGGCCAACAATCCCAGAAGCGCCCATGCATGTTGCGGCAGGGACGACCTAGTCCTGCTGTTGCCTTGATGGGATTAGATGCAAGCATGCATGGGTGATGCAGAAAGTCACCTGCCCCGGCCCCACCCTCACCCAAGCAAAGTGCCTCATGGGAATGGGTCGAGGTTCGAAAAGAGATTCCTGCAGGTTATGCATCGCCTGCTAGCCCAGAGGGTCAGAGGGCTTCGGACCTTCTGCAGAAGTCGAGATGAAACCAGGATGCTGACCGTCTCCTCAAAGAATGCAGTGCCAGTGACAATGGATAGGGCTGAGGCAAAGCCAGTGCACAGGGTGAAGGCTTCGGCGATTTGCACGGGTGAAGAAGAAATTACGCAGTGCTAGCTAAGAAACCGGCAGGTCTCGTAGAGACTGCTGCCTCGGGCTGAGGATGGAATTAACGTGACATGTTGACCCAGGTGCTAATGAGTCATTCTGCACCCTCGAGAGCCTGCAGCATTTTAAGCAGGATAATGAGCGGAGGGCAAAAAATGCAAACTACAAAATCGCAATTGTTATTCGAGCAATTAGTGTGTTTTGACACCTGCAAAAGCGGCTCTCGAGGGAATAAAGTTACTGCAGCATTTTGGTAGGAGACGTCTACCAGTTCTCTTGGATTCTTTTCCAAGCTCTGGATTATGGACCCATCAAAACCACAAGGTGGAACATAAACAGGAACGACAGAACAAGCCTCCGCCAGAAGTACTGGGAAAATTAGGACCGCAACTACGGTATCGTGCTGACGTTCTCCACCAAATGAGTGATGCATGGCGGGGGTCAAAGGGGAGCAACAGGTCAGAGAATGAGAACCTTCCTGGGGCGACTGCAGCTTGATTCATGACCGAGAGCCCCACTGTGCCATCTCTCCTCTCCTTGAAATGCCTAAGAAATCAAATTACATCAGGGCGATTCATCATAGCCTATCCCTTCTCTCCTATTATCAGAAAGCTTATTGGCCATTCAACTCATGAGCTGCACAGCGCGCTACATAAACACAAACTGCCGGGAGCAAAGGTTAATGTGTTTCAAACTGGTGTGTAGTCATTTCGTCTGCATGACAGCATCTGAAGCCTGAATTCACTCCCACCCCTAACCTGTGTCAGCTCCTTAGTAAACAGTAACTGCGCAACAAAGGTTAAGCGTCAAATACCTCAATTGCGAAGCTGTTGCAGAAAATCTTGGTTCTGCATATCCAGTTAAGCCATCAAGCCTTCACAAAAACCTCTTCAGCTTATTCAGCGATTTTCATGCTTCTTTCCTTACGGAAATAAAAATGATGGCTACAAAACTTACGAGAAGCATAAAAAGACAGAAAATATGTGTGGGAAAAGTGATTACAGACAAATCTGACAGCTTGAGTCTTTTTTTTGGAGGAAGTAGAAAAAAACTGCCATTTTCTCCTGGTCTGCACCTGGACTACCCTGCAAAATGAATATTGGGTCAATGTGCAAAGGGGAAAATCCTTCCCTTTCCAAATTTAAATCTCACTTTTCTTGATATAAACAGGAAGTCCACTGTCCCCAGCGTCCTGTGGAATGTTGCTAAGGTGACTGGACTTCCAGACAGGAAAAGTTGCTGTTGTTTTAAAAAAGCAATTTCAAAGATTGAAAAGCACTTCATTAAGGCAAAATGCAACCAGTCCCAAACACTAGACACCCAGCGCCACTCGGGGGGGAAGGGGGGGGGGGGTGTGCAATCTATGGAAGTGATTCTCAGCAACACGCTGCAGTGGCAAAATGGTATAGTGGGGATTGAAACCAGCTCAGTTTAAAAGGCACCCTAGTGTGAGTTGGGGGGTAAAATCCAGCCATGTTGAGCAAGGATAACGCGATCTCTCAAACAACTTGTGAGACTCTCAGACGACGACTACCAGTATGCAAAGAATGCAGTGAAACCCTACAGCACGTGTTCGTTATGGGGGGTGCTCGGATGTTGAGTTCAGAGCTGACACTATGTGTATAAACATATATATATATAGCATGAGACACAGCTTTACTGAATGGAATCACTGTTTTAAACCCCAACCCCCCCCCCCCCCACACACACACACACACACCCGTCACCCCAACCTCTAAGGTCTATAACTTTTAATGGCCTTGATTTAAGACATCGCCATTTGGAGGTCCTTGTTAAAAACGGGAGGGGACAGAAGAATACCAGTTCACTCTTAATTCAAGGTCTAAAGGGATAATGGGAGCTCTCCTCTGTGATATGCGTCTAATCCCTCTTATTCATGTTAATCCACTTAGGAATTGAAATTTCTCAATGTCATTGAGCTGCTTGAGTAGGTCCTTTAAGGCAGTGTTTCTCAACCCAATCCTCGGGGACCCCAAGACAGTCCACGTTTTCACTCCCCCCGGGGCTTTATTTATTTCAGGAGCTGGGAGGGAGCAAAAAAGGTGGATGTCTGGGGGTTGAGAGACACCGCTTTAAGGAGTTCCGCGGGAGAAGTAGGCGCTTACCGGAAAGAGGGTACTGTACAGGTTGGGGGCTGCAATGATCCCGGAGTTTTGTGGCTCCGCGTCTTTTGGTTTCCCTAAGCCCCTCTTTCGTACGGCACTGTTTTTTGGGGATTACCCCCGGGACACTCTCACCTAGGGGTCAAGGAGTAATTTTCATTTTCCCACATTGGGCTAATAAGCTGATTTGTTTTTAACACCCCACCACCGCCCCCCCCATTTTTGCCTGACATCTCTTGGCGGACTCGCTGATGCAGGGCCGCAACTCGAATGCCGGTCTGGTTCATCACAGAAACAAGGCTGGCAGGTAAGGGGGGGCAGATGCAGGATTACCACTGAGCACAATTTTACACCTACATTGCTTCAGCATAGGGTGTGCTCTGTGACTAATTTACCTAAAAACATGTATCTGTTTGCCTGAAAACACAACCTGACTATTGGACGTAAGGCCTTCACAGTTATAGCCCCGCGTTTCGTGGGCACTGAGCCCAGACTCTGGAACAGTGAGAAAAAAACAGTCAGGACAAGGGTCAGGTTTATTCCCTGGGTTTGCTATGTAGACAAGAGCTGGAAGATTTCCAGGTGCAGGGACCACTTTTACCACCAAGGACCATTGACCCAGAGTGCTAAGCGGCTTTCTCTTGGCAGCGATCCGCTCAAGACTCTGCAATGGGGGAATGGGGGTGCAGGATTCTAACAGGCCACCCCCAGGTGAGGATAATCATTACTTAATTGATTGACAGCCCCGCCCTCACTGGCCCGCGGTGGCAGGTTGGCACGGCCCACAGGCGTGACACTTAAGCACAGTTAGATCTCAGGCTACGGGCCTGAAATCCTATAACTATGATTTTGGTTTTGAATCAGCTGTCCTCAAATGTCCTAAAAAAATGTTTTGATCTGTGAAAAGCTGAATATGTATGCTGCCTTTCAGCATCTCTGGTGATGTTATCGTCTATAAGATGAGTCAAGATAACTTGAAACAGCCAGAGTATCTTCCAAGAATGATCCACCACATGAAATGTTACCTGATCACAGCCATATGACTGAACGTGGGAATTAAGCGACCAAGCCACTCTTCTGGGCAATTACACACCCGCGTGAAAACAATTAGATTTAATGACCCCAAGTCATCACAGGTTCACAGGTAACTGAACACCAGCATGTGAGGCGAATTGGAGACCGGCATGCCGAATGTCATCCGACTGCATTTGGAAACAGAACCGCCAGCGCGATCAGGGGTCTTTATGCGGCCCGGCGCTCCTCGCGAGGATTCTCTGGTCTCCTGTTACGAAGGAAAACTGAATGAAATAACCCATGTGTGACCGGCCGGGTCAGGAAGCGGACACCTGCCAAGCGGATACAAGCGAAGAGCCATTCTACGGCACAGATTCACCCCAAATAGCTAAAAAATCACATCATGACCAGCGTTTATTTATTTATTTATTTTTTTGGGTGGGGGGGGGGGGGCATAAAACCACCCCATCCCTTATGTACAGGGAACAAAGAAAATGCAAAGGATGTTGGGAGGTCATGGAAATTTTTTAAGATTCTGGGATTCCAGCACTTTATAGGTATCCCAAAATGCAACACTGGAGCCCTCCTGTGCTGGGCAAAATCTATCGGGGCAAAAGCCTTATTTCAGCAAAATCAACTGGGGACACCCCCCTTCTTGGCAAAAAGTACCAGGGGACCCTGGGAGAGGGGGGGCAAGGTTATATCAAGAAAACGTACCCCCCCAATCAAGTGCATGACAGCTCAGCAATACCCCACTCCCTCCCATGGCGCAGTACAGTGGTCGGCCCCGTGTGCAAACACCGCGATCCGCCACGGCAGATGGCCGGAGGTGTCAAACGCTCGTGGACGTGTCGGGCTCTGGTTACGGCTCAGTGCAGAGCAGCTGCCGGAGCTGAATATGACAAAAGCAGGAACGAGGAGAACCTCCTTCCGGCCAAATGAGCCGAGTGACCTACTTCACCCGCTGATTAAACATATATCTGTACATGAGCCAACGAGGGGTGCTAGGTGACCCTGAGCGCTGCGTACACACTCACGGGGACAAGCTGACCCCACAGAGTTAACCCATTCCTGACCGGTGGGCTGGGGGGATCCGGTGAGGGAAGCTGCCATCATGCACTGACTCGGGCACTGCCACACTGATCAGGGATCAGCAAGATACTCGGGTGCCAAGCTGGACATCAGCCTCCAGAAAGGGGCACCGAGATTTCACATCCGAAACACGAGCCGGTGACAGATGTGGGAATAAAGACCTCCTCTGTTTCCTTTCTCGGCAGCCTGGCACCCTCCCCGTACCGCCATAGCCCCCGGAAACCTCACCATGCTTTCCTTCCTGCCTCTGCTCACAGCGCCGACGGTTCCGCTCGATTCTCCCACTCGCCTGCCTCATTAAGCGGCCACGGTGGTTAATTAGCCTGTGTCCGTGTCGGTCCCGGACTTGGGAGGGGGGGTTTGTGACGGGCCCGACACTCGCCGCTAAAGGCTGGGGTTCTGCCATGGCTCCATTGGGACGTGCCGGATGTACCAGGTCATGGGCTGAGTGGTTCTGATGCCCTCCTCCTCACGCCCCCAGATCAATTTTCCCCAACAGGTCCCCAGTTGAGGGGTCCTTCCCGTGATCCTCAGCTACACTCTCCGCCGTCACCAGCCCAGGTATGTATCCCAGCATGCATCACTGGGCGTCACAAGCGATTTCATGCATTTGCGACTCCTCAAGGTCACGGTTCAAGACCCCCACCTCCCAACACGCCCGCCTATTTCAGAGACCGTCAGTGTGACAGCCTGCCACCCCCCCAGCCCCCCAGCCTCAGGAAGTAGGCCTGGAAAAGGTTGTGCTCCCCGAAGTGGACAGCCCGAGAGGAGCCGGGCTGCCATATCCTTAAGCTCCGACCCACCGCTCCATAAGATCAGCTTCTGTGACATTCGGATCAGACTCCCTGCAGTGGCCCTCCCCTCCCTAAAACACTCTCCCCCCCCCCCCGTCGATGCTCCTCAACTATAATGCCAGGCATGTCTGATCGCTTTAGCGTCAAAGTGCCCACAACTCCCCTCGCCCCCCGGCCCTGCTCTCCCCCCAAAGGGATGCGGCAGGAACGGTCCAATCCCTGTCTCCTTTCGCCCTTCGTGTTTCTGGGCGATTCCTGGGCCCGGGACGTCCCGTCCGGCTCTTGAGCCGTGACCGTGTGACTTTGAAGGGGCTGGGAGTGGCGTATACGCTCCCATCACAAACGTGCGCGCCGGTCGGAGAGGCAGATGGGGGGAGCGGGGCCTCGACGCAGATGGCAGGAAGTCGACCGTCTGCCAGACGACAAAACATCACGGCTTTTCAGTTTTGAGTGTTTCGGTTGTTTATGTGACTGGTGAAAAAAATAAAACGCAAATAAACACACACACAAAAAAAAAATGACAACATCAATGGCTACCACGGAAAGTTATTATTTTTTCATCCGTACAAGAGGGCTGTTAAATTTTTAACGCTTGACAACAGAGCTGACGGATGAAGGAGACGCAGTCAAGCTGACTGAGCAGATTGGCAACACTCTGTGTTTCTGATCCAAAGCAGGCCTGGACCCCAGGAGCCGTGCCTGGTCTGGGCCGAAATTGCCCCCATCCCAGAACCCTGGGAGCAGAGAAGCGGGCTGGAGGGGGGTGGGATGGGGAGAGGGGGGTTTGGAGGGTATTTTGGCGGGCTGGGCCGTCCTGAGAAGCTTTCTGTCGAATGGCTCATTTGCAGGAAAGGGGAGAATCGCAACCGAGAACATTCTGTTGTCCTTGGCGGGCTGGCGCTGGTCCCGCACATACGAGCGGCGGCCGGACTCCAGCTGTACCATACGTCCAGATTGGGCACGGCAGTCCGGTGCTGTCACACCGAGATTAAGCAAAAACGTTCTCTGGTAACAGACACATGAGTTGGGGCGGTTCTCCGGCATGTAAGAAATCTGGGAACACGGAAAATTTAAAAAAACAAACAAATCAATAAACGAGCCGCAGAAAATCAGCCCCTTCCTTTCTGGAAAGGCCTCACCAAATTTCCCACTTTGCTGATCTTTTGTTGTTGCCGAGTCCAGATGGCTCGTTTGCAGCATCCCGAGAGAGATTTACCATCCTTCTCCTAAGTAACTTAAAAAGCACAGCAAAAACCCTATGCTGCACTTATACGGAATATCCAGGGGAGACGCTCTCAGTCTTAGTTTCGATGTGTCGGAATAATACAGATATGCTTTTAAAAAATCCATTCAGCTAGAAGAGCTTGTAACCAATTCAGTGGAGGCACAAACTGCTGTGTTTTTGTTCATACAAATAGCAGCTGCATGATTGATGCATGGATGTAATAAAAATATAATACGCGTGTATGTAGAATATGTCTAAATATGCGTATATTACATAGGTAAGTATTAAAAACTGACACGACATACAAAAGAGTTGTTCAGGTCTCCTAATAAAAATATTACAGACCAAAACAGCAGCAGGTTAATAATTAAACATGAAGCACAGCTCAAAAAAAAAAGAGTATCTGGTCTGCGAGCTGTTCTCAGGGAACCTTTCCTCTCCGTTCAGCGAGTGACACGGGGAGCGAGAGCTCATCCCAGGCCGATTCCCATTCGGATCACGCTCTGCTGTCCTTCTGGTTCCTGCTCTCCTCAGGTAAAAGTACCCCCCAGTGCCATGGAACAGACCCCCGGGGTGAGAGTCAGGAAGGGAAGGAGATGGGTCCTCAGGATCCTGTGACCCTCCCAGTCAACGACCACATGACATACTATACGGGGAACAGCCATCCCATAATACCCTGGCGGCCACCTCGCATACTCCCACACCTCAAAACCAGCAGTCTTGACAGTCACAACAGTTCCCCTACAGCCAGGGGTTGGGGTCGGGTTGGGGCGGAGGGGGGATGGGGGGGGGAGGGAGGCTGTACCATGTGATATATTCTGACAATCGCCCTCCCTAGTCAGGTAGTTTGCCGGCCACTTCCGCGAGAGTCTAGCCCCTCGACACACGCTAACAGTGAAGAAGACTTTGCCGCAGAAGCCGTCTTTAATTTTAAAAGAAACTGCAGTTTCTTTAAAGAAGAAAAAAAAAACGTCCTGTTACTGTTTCACGACCTCGTCCAAGTCAGACGATGGGAATTTACAGCACGGCTCGGAGAGGCTGAGCGACCCCTCATTTCCTGTGGACCTCCAAAAAAACAAAGCAGAAGAAATGCATATGACGGGGGCGGTTGGGGGCAGTTTGGGGGGGTAGGGGGAGGTGTAGCTGTTTGGTATTTCTTTTTTTTTTACATCCCAAATCACACAAGACAGGGTCCAGAATCTGTGGCAGAACAGCACAGATTAAAATGCCTTTCTCCTTGTTCTAGGCAATGCTGTGGCATGACATCATTTCGTTTCGAGTCCCTGTCTGAGTCCCCCCCCCCCCCCATTATAATTCAGATTGCTGGTATTCGCAAATCACGTCTTTCTCTCACTTCTGAGGCCAGCGAAGGTGCCCTGGCAGACAGTTCACAAGCACATCTGTCTGCAGTCGACATTTGGCAGTGGCAGAGCTACGTCGTTCATTAACAATAAAACAAACAGAACACGAGGTAGAGAGGATTTTTTGATCGCCTATCTTTCTGTCTGGATCTTCACGCTGCACGGGTTTCATGGTTTCTTCAGTCACATTCAGGGTCGTCATGTGCAGCTCAGCTGGTTACAACATCGGACCTTTGATTGAAAGGTCACAGGTTCCAATCCCTGGTGTCAGTGAAGTGGTCCACTGGCAGGTCCTTTTTGGAAAAAAACATCTGCTATATTAAAAAAAGGGTAACACTTTGCAACGACAGCTTCATAATGCCTTCATAATGCATTCATAAGCAGCATGTGCGTATGCCTTAATATCCTAACACGCCTTGACAGCTTTACATGTAAATATACATTAGTAACACAAATTATATGAGCATACGATGATCATTTTTGCTATATGGTGTTAAGGTGTAAGCTGCTTATGAATCTCGTGTCAATGCATTATAAAGGCATTATTAAGGTGCAGTTAATGAAAAGCGTTAAAAAAAGGGCTTAAAAAAAGTAAATGTATGTAAACATTAAAGTTGCACCATCAAAAATGAAGGACTGTGAGCTGGTCTGTTTAACTGCCCTGGCTATGTGGTCACAAGGTCTGGCGGTACATTCAGGCGGGTGGAGAGACAGACTATAGCTGGGCAGAACTCGTGGTCCGCTCAGAGCTTTGCCGAACCCTTTCCGGGGCCAGAGCTGTGGCACAGGTGCTGGAAGTCCACACAGAGCCCACACGTGGTGCAGAAGGTCGCCTCATAAACATGGCCGCCGCTCGGCGCTGTACGCATTAGGCTTTTAGTGACTCCATATAGAGGCTAGGCAACAAACCTCGCTGTAGTACCTTTCATCTCCACTTTGGGGGAGAAAAAGAAGCAACTGTTATTTCTTCTAAATGGTTCCCGTCGATAAATCAGCTCCTTAATTAGCCAGCAAAACAATTAAGTAGCGTGACAATTTAGAGTTTTGGAAACAATCACCACAATTAAGCCCCCCGTAACGAGCGACGGAGCAGTAGGGCTTTTAAACGTAATTAAAGCTAATCAAACGATGGAATAACAGTGGTGATAAAACGCAGAGTGACGAATACAGCCGCCTAATTAAACACAGTACCTGCACAAAATCTGGACCTGTCCCTCAAAGAACACTGAGGGGCGGGGGGGAGGGGGTCTTCCTCTATTTTTCTTGAAACCCCCCACATTTTATCTGCATATACATTCCGGCCCACTGAAAATTAAATGAGGGATGTAAAAAAAAAAAACAGGCTTTTTATACTATTCCACGCAGCAGTGTTTCTTTAAAGGGGAGTCTGTCATTTTTAGGGGTTGAACAAAAAAAAAAAGGATGTGTACCATGTGTGAGCTCAGCGCTGGCAGCCGAAGCCGCTTACGGGACAGGCGGCTGCGTTCATGAGGAAAAAATTAGCCCGGCGGTCCTCGGTGCTGTCTCATTGGCTGCCGGAGTGGACCTCTCCGTTTGAGAGCACCCCAGACATTCCAGCGGATAATCTTTTCCATTCCTCCGTTACTCTGCTCCGAGAGACGGAATCACAGCACAAGGCCTGCTTTGTGTCCCCCCCCCCCCTTAAAAACTTGTTTTTCACTCTCCTGTACGGGGCCCAATCCAAAACTTGTTCTTTTTAGACTTAAAAAAAAAAACTTAAACAAACGGTTCCCTTTTTTGAAATGGTTTTAAAAGCATAGATATTTAGCTTCTTGTGGTTCTTTCTGGAACCAGTACTTATTTTTTTGGTGAGTGCAAGCGATGTAAAAAAAAAAAAAACTCCACTAAAGTCGACCTCGGCCGCAACAGTAAAATGGCCCCAGTTCGCAGGAGGGAGGCTGGATCAGCCCTGTGGAAATATGCTTTCACAGAATCCTCAACTTTTGTCCTCTACGACGCGCCGACTTCTTAAACCACAACGCATCATGGCGGTGCTCCCCGACCTCCTCGAGGAGGATGCCCACGATGCCGTACCTCACGATAAGTGTGGTGGGGCAGATTTACAGCTACATGATGCTTAATTAGAGAAGCCTGTAAACTTCAAGGATCCCGGCTCCTCGAACCCACGGTGCACCCCGTAGTGAAACCACAGTATTTGCACATGCCCCAGCTGATCATAACACCCTGCATCTAAACTGCAAGAGAGCATTTTACACGTTTATTTTAATGCTCCGCGTGTGAGCCGTCACGGGCTGTGAAAAGGGGAGTGCCTGTTCACCTTTGTCTCGGAGGGCACCGGCGCAGGCGGGCGGACACCAAGCAAGGGCCTCGACATGTGGGTAAGCCCTCCTCCACTCAGCGGAAAGGACGTCACGCGGTCCGCCGTAGGTATGCGCTCGTGTTTCTGGTGATAGTAACACAGTTTTGGTTATAATGACAGAATTTTTTGAACAGGATTTTTTCAGAATACCCAGCCGAGGTGGATTTACGGCATCCCTCCACTGACCGTGCATTATTTACAGCAGGGAAAAACAAACCATTATTATTATTATCATTAATAATAATAATAATAATAATAATAATAATATTGATGATAATAATAATGATAATAATAATAATAACGACGACAATGATAATAATAATAGCTTTTGGTTAATTTGATGTGTTGTGAATTGCCAAAACTAGAATAATAATGATGAAATGAATAATTAAAAAATTAATGAAAAGTTAATAACTCACTGCTGAGGAAAAACTGACCCCCCCCCCATGTGTCATGACAAAGAGATTCTCTGTAAGACAGCTACAGAAATACTCACACATCAGAATACATCATTCCAGAAACACGCTCTATCAAGACAAATATTCTGCAGGTTAAGAAACACACAGTACATCAGGGGTCAAAGTCAGTGCTGATATTCAGACCATCCGTATTACCAGTGTTTTTAGACACATAAAGCATGAATGAGAGGCCAATTGACCGGATGACCCCCCCTCGGCGCTAAGAGACCCCACGCTGCCTTATCCTGTCCTCATCTCCCCAGTACCAATCTCTGACACTATGGGTCGGCCAAAGGTCGCAGTCGTAGCAGAACGGGCCTTGGTGACCCCCCTCCCCCAATGAACAAAACTCAAGTGCAGAGCTGTGGTACTGCCAGTGTGACACTCTCCCCAGTGTCACTGCTGACTCGAAGCTATCAATTGCGACGAAAAATCACTGAACATCTGTAAGTGTCACCAGTGAAATGGTCCAGTACAGAGACCAACCAGGCACTGAGACCAGCAAACATCTGTCCTGCAATCAATCATCAGTTGTTACCTTCCCTGCTTAGTTTCCATTCAGAGTTGCTTTTCACACTTTGACCAGTTTAATCCGCCTGGCCCTTACTGGTTAAGCACCTTCATCGGGAGCTTGACAGCTGGGATCTGACTGGGGAGGGTTTGCCTTCTATTCAGCAGACTGACTGCTCAGCTCGGGGATGATGTTTCCACAATCTGGGGTCATATGGAGCTTCTGAAGCCCTGGACTGTACATCCATGGTTCCAGAAAGTTTTTAACCAAATTTAGGATGTTCTTTGTCAGGATTGCTTTATTATATACCACAAAATGAAGTAGAAACTGTTGATTGTTTCTCATACAGTAATGATAGCTCACATGGTTGTCGAGTCATTACGCATGTGGACGTGTCACATCTCCATAACAACCAGAGTTACGCCACATAGTGCTGCGTGACATTTAGAATGATCAAGCGGGCTGGGGGGCGAAGATGATGGTCAGCAGGATAG
>JAABNX020000130.1:4109881-4122718 GCA_015163995.2 Mormyrus lacerda | reverse complement strand
AAGACCTCCTCTCTTCAAAGCCCCTCCCATCCCCACCTACCCCCCCCCCCCCCCACAAAGCTAATACCGCGACCTGCTCCCCCTACACCCTTCATTTGTTTTACTCAGTCTCATGCCATTAACTGCCCCACCTCCTATAGCACCAACGTGCAAGTTTAACTGCCCCCCCCGGTCCCCCAGCATCTTGCAGATCCTGCCATAAATGCCCAGAGCTTCCTCTTGATGCTACAGAAAGAATGTCTGCATTAAAGCAGGGCAAACAGAAAAGGGGACATTATCTGAGTGCTTTGCCTTTCCTTTGTTATTGTAACAATGTAGCAGAATAAATGACTTTTGTATATTTTTGATTATACGTTACACTGTACAGGACGGTACAGAAAGCTGTGGATCCACGTATATAAATCTAAGGTGACGGTATCTATCCTGGTAAAATGCTGTGTTTACACTGCAGTGATAATGGCGGGTCTATCCCACACCTTCACAGCCACTTCCTTTTTTCTCTTTCCCAGGCCGACGTCTGAAGATGCCCCCGTTCCTTCCCACCGGCGGATACGCGGAGCGGAACCCAAACAGCCTGAATCGCCCAAAACCAGTCGTCCTCCGCCCGCACCCTTTCATGTTATTGAGGCCCAGGCTCATGTTACTGCCTTTTAACTCATACAGAAGGCACGCCCCCCCCCCCCACACAAACGCACCACAACCTGCCGATGTGACATTTGAACCTGTCAGCGCAGTTCCTGCGGCCGTGGTATGTGCAGGGTGACGATGCAGACACCACCGCAGGCTGCCCTGCTGCTCAGACTATTGTCATCTGGGTAACAGCACCACACAGACATGCTGAAATGCTTCTGACACCAACCCCCCCACCAAGTGCCTCAATAAAAAGACAAGTCTGACGACTTGGTGACTGTGTGGAACAAGGACAGAAAACAGGAAGTGCCTGGATTGCCCTCCATCACAAGGCCTCGGCTCTCACAACTTTGACTTGGGCCCTGAAAATGCCTATCAATTTGGGGACAAAGGAAGAAGAGACTTGATTGGCCCACTGCTGTAGAAGATGCCTGATTGGCCCACTGCTGAAGAAGACGCCTGATTGGCCCAATACAGATCACCACAAGCTTGAGCTGTACCTCCAAACCCCCTGCCAGAAGAAGGGGACAATTTCCCTAATGCAGAGTGGCTTCTCTCTGCCAACAGCTGCAGAAGCAATGAGGTACAGGGCACCCAATCATCTCAGAGCCAAGGAGGCCGGTGGTCAGGATACGCCCCCAAATACGCCCCCAAGATCTAAACTTATGGAGTGAGACCTGAACCAGTTAGAGAGAAGAGCCAATCAAAAACCCCTGTATCATGGTGTCTAAAGGTGTTTAATGGTGTAGTTGTACCTAAGTAATGCTTAATGCGCAGTGCTGGGTTTACCGTAAAAATAACAATGTGAAATTAACAACCAGCAAAAATTAATCAGTTGTTTTAAAATAACCAGCACCATTTAAAGCGGGGGTCTCCAACCACTAGTCTGTGCCAGCATTCCACTGCACCCAGGAACATTGGGGCTGTACAATTTCCATAAATTTTTAAATTTAAATCTTTTTTACAACATTGTTCTGAAATAAATTGATAAGCATTAATGTGGATGTTACTTTCCTATTATTCATGTGTAATCATGTGCAATCCTCCTTTTGATTGTCAAAAGTTTGGGAAACTCTGACTCTACACCCTTGAGTATCAGAGTCAGGTTTTATTCATTCTTTTTCTCCCTCCAGTTAACGTTGTTTCCTTTGGGGGTGGGGCTGGCTGGCAGGTAAAGTCTTGTCGGCAAACCTCAGCCGCCCATAATCCACGCGGAAGCCGTGACGAGACGGACAAACGCTGCTTCAGCCCTTGAATGGAGGGTGATGCAGGCAGCGGGGGGGGCGAAGTGGCATTGGGCCGAAAGGAGGTGGCGTTTGGGGGAGCAGGGGATTCTGCACACGCAATAAATCACTGCCAGCTCCCTGCTCAGTGACAGTAAAAACAAAAGGTGTCTCTCCCACCAAACGAGCCCAGCACTTTGCAAACTCATCGGACGAGTTTGGACTGAGCTCACGAAGACTGTGAGAAAAACAGACGCTTTACCACTCAAAAAGTCCCCATTCAGAAAAAAATGCATTTTCCACCAGACCTTAAAAAAGTATATTATACCCAGACTTTTTGCCATTTCTGTAACAGATCTGACTCACCTGGAATGCAAGAAATTTAATCACAAGGAATTTAGCATAAAATCTGAAACTTTAAACTTAAAACTAAGTCTCAGAAAGGGTGCACATGGACAGTAGAACAGACTGTTTCATGAAAGGCTGTTTAGCACATGGTTTCATAACCTTCAGTGTACAGAACACAAAGTTCCAGTTTTGAAAAGTAGCTGCAGAATGACCTGTCCAGGACAGTTAGTGTGCAGGTAACTGACCTGCTGTCCAGGACAGTTAAGATGTCACACGCTGTCTATACAGGCAGCTGCTCCGCAGGCAGGTATACATGAGGCAGAGCATCAGCAAAACAGCGGAATGCATGGCATTATACTGTGTATGAATCGCAAAGGCCGGCCGTTCCAGACCCCGAGAAGACCCTAAAATTAATGACGGCCACTGCAAGTTCGTGAGCCACTGGATCAGGGGATTTTAACAGGAACCAGTAACTTTGAGACTGGGGGGGGGGGGGCAACAGAGCTACATTAAAAAGCAGGTTCTAACAACAATGCAATAAATTATGAGGTAGAGACCACAGCTACAGGATTAGGGATGTTTGCTGGACTACTGTACTCACAGCATGCTGCTCCGCATCCTGCACCCTACACCATCACATGCATGTATATCAGACGTGTTTTTCACTCGGGGGGGGCCGTGATGGACCTTGCAAAGTGACCCCTGTGACGACCGCATTGGGACAGACTACAGGTTGCTCTAGAGAGACCAAATGATTCCTCACGTGAGCGGTTTGTCGATATTGTCAGGGGAGGTATTTGGTAGTACTTTATTGATCCGAAGGAAAGTACTGCTGCTACTCTCCGGGACCCCCCAGTGGTTGCAGTGAGCGTGAAGCAGCCTGCCCAATCTCCGCACCACAAGACCATAGCTAACATCATCAATGCCACGCAAAGACAGTGGTCTGCAGAGAGTGGTCTGCACTACAGTTAAAGAGTCATAATGACCTGTCTTTGTTTTGGGGACACCGGAGACCGTCATTCCTCAAAATAAATAAGACCAGCCTTTGTTTGCTTAAAGCTACATTTGATCCAAACAGGATTATTTATTGTCAGATGAACTGGACTTTCCATAAATAGACAGACTCGTGGTCCGTGAGTATCAAGTATAGTCGATGGGCCACAAGCGTAAATAATCGCGGAAAGTCGTAACCCGAGACCATGCCGGCCCACAGAGCGCGGCGGTACAGCCGTGCGCAGAATCGCACATCACGTCCGTCCTTGGCAGCGTGTTCCGCAGCACGGGGAATAAAAAAAGATGGGGCCCAGCAAACACAGCGCCCGTGAAATGTGATTCGCGGGGCTGGGGGGGGCGAGGGGGGCAATTCGCACCCCGCGCTCGCTGCGATTTACGCAGAGAGATCGGGTCGAATCTCATCAGAGGGCTTCCCCACTTCAAAGGGCCAGGCTGTGAAGGTACGCGCTGCACCCTGAACGGCATGCATAATGGCATGCATACAGACCCGGTGCCAGCTACAGCCTGGGAAAGAAAAAAGAGAAGGGGAAAAAAAAAAAAAAACGCTTGGAATTTCATTCACTTCATGACATCACAATTGCACTCCAGAGCATGCCCTTAATTCTGAAATAATTCAATTCACTTGGAACTTTGTGGGGTGCAAAGGTCAAAGCGTCACCTGCCAGAAAACCAAACATCAGAGGGAGAAATAAAGGTAAACTGAGTATTTAAGAAAATATGGTCAGTTTAAATAATTACATGCAATGTTGTCTGACCTTCCAGTATGTCTGCCAGACCTGCAGATTGCACTGCATTCAAGCAGAGGGGTTTAGTGCAACTTTATTCAAAGACACTGCAACATCGAACCAACTGGGCGACACTGCGATAATCCAAGCAAGTGTGCATATTTGACGGAGCACCTCCGCAGAATCGGGGCCAGCGGCTGTCGGGATCGCCTCCGACTCTCGGCGGCCCTCACGGCTGCGTTTGCAGCCCCGCCACTGCCCGTCTCTTCTGTGCCGATGCGGACCGGGGTCGGCACGGTGACCACATTTGATTTGGAGAGAGGTGCAAAAAGCGGCGCTGTCACTTTAAGCCATTAATGTTGCGTATAAACCCTCTCCAATAAAAATGACAGCTGTGGACGTTCACAAAGGGGCCAAACTCTACCCCGGCAACAAAAACGCCACGCTGTAAACCAGACCCCACCCCCAGCATTAGCTTTGTTCTTGATTTACTTCCAACTCCAGGCCCCCTAAATCCACCCCCTCCTCCATTTTTTCCTCCTACAATGTCAGTCTCAGGCACTCATTAAAGACCGTGAACCTCAAGCAATTGGGGGAGGAGGGGTACACTCCATACACTTGAACCCCACCCCCCCCAGACACACACACACCCATCACAAAGTTTTGACAAGTTTATCCAGAAGCAGAACGTGCAAGAAATACACTCAGACACTCAGGCTACCAGCAACAAAACAAGCAGCGCAGCAGGTGCCTTTGCCCGCTTGCCTCGACACCGGGACCTCGGCACCGGGACCATCCCCCCACCTGAAAGTGACCATCTCCATCTTTTTGGATCTCTTCCCAGACTTGTCCCCACCATGCATGAGACCTTCAGAAAAGTTGCCTTTCAGATTCTGCACCCATCTCTCCAGGTAGATGTCATACTCATTCCAGCCCACAGGCTCAAAATCGTAAACTAATAGCTGAACAATATCAACTGGTTTGTAAAAACATCGCCTGTTATTTCGGGGTCTATGTCCTTTTGTCCTCTAGGGCACCATTCTCACTGGCTGCCCCCCCCCCCCTCCCATGACTGAGTGCGTTACTGACTGTCTCCTATGAACCCACTGGCCCATAAGGAGCCGCTGAAGGTCCGGCAAACATTGTGCGCCGCACCACACCAAAATCCATCCGACGTGACAGCAGTGCGCCGGCGGCATGGTGGCGGCTGCTTCCTGGCACCCTCACTGCTCCGAGACGCGGCTGCTAGTGTGACGGGGGCCGCGGTCTCGTACATCCGCCACCTTCTCGTATCCCCTACTCACTTCTTCCTGTTTAGACGCAGCCCTCGTGCCAGTCATCAGCTCTGCGGGCACAGAGTTCACCACACAAGGACCTGCACATTTGGGGTCGGGGGCACGCAAAGGCTGCAGAATTTTGTCCGCAACCCTGCCACTGCAGGCAAGCATGCTCTCAGATGCGCATTCCTGCTTGGATGTGCACAGGACTAACTACAGAAAGACCTTATCCCTGTAAAGTCCGCCAAACCCTGAATCGCACCACGTCTGCCTCTGGAGGGAAGTAATTCAGCTCTGGTTATGAAGAGCTTGCCGACAGATGCTCTCAGGATTGAAGGGGCACACATTCGGGGGGCATTCGGGCTCGTGGGCATGCACTCAGGTGCGCATCAAACCACGTGTGAATCGCAAGGTCATGTTTCTACATGGTACATCTCCTGAGTCTCCATAATCAACATACATTGTGAATTTGACATTTTGTATATGAAAACAGGCAAATTAAACACACGGGACCCAAAACTGGATAATCAGAACTTAAAATGCACTGGACGGATGGATCGATAGGTGGATGATTGGATGGAAATAATAGTAGGAACATACACATTACATAGCACATATAAAAAACATAATGCAATGCTGAGGGTATAAATCACGCATTTAAACGCAAATATGAACTACTCTACATTGCGGGCAGTAAACATACATGTGTCTTCAACGAGCCACGAAATTTAAGGTAAGTGCAAGAAATTTAAATATCAACGCGCTCAGCCTGACTTATAGATACATCTCGATGAAAACTGCCGCTTTTGATCAAACGCCTTCAACATCTCATGATGGCAGCTTTCAACTTGCACAATATCTCGAGTCTCGCCGCAAAAAAAAAACGTGCAATCTGCGCGTTTCCACTCACTGATTTAACCCGTAACAAAAAGTCCGTCCCATCCCCTAAGACCTTGACGAAGCTGCGGACGTGCCGCGCAATCAAAGGCTGCGAAGTGGCATGATCTTCACGCCTCGCACACGGACGATTTCGCTTTTTTTTTACACCTTCTGCCCCGGGAAGTGACAGCACTGCAACATCAGCGCTGTTTACAAACAGGGATGCTTCGCTTGGTTTCCCATCTCGGCCGACTTCAGCGATGAACTTCAAAGTGTTCAAGTGCAAGGGACAGCCGGGTCGCCCATGCGACTCACCGGACCGAAAAGACTTCCTGGGGCTGCCGTGAAAGTGAAAACGGGTGCCCTACCTACGGGCAGTTTTTTTTAAAGAAAAAATAAAAATGTATTTTTAGGCTTCCGAGAAAAGCTATATTTTTGGTGATCATAAGCAGCTACCAGAACTTAGCCCACTTATGCTATGTCCACATCACTGTATGCCGCGTTATATATAATCTAATTTGGTTACTGGCATCCGAACCATACAGTCCGCGCCAATGCCAGTCAAATATAATCGTATCAAACAGATGCAGTGTATTTATGTCAACGTCAAAGCAAGCTATAAAAAGGGCTTTCTTACCGCAATTACAGGAAATAATAAGACGCACACATTTAAAGCATCACCATAAACTGTTATTACCCGCGCCGTGGGATGTACGGAAATTATTTTAAAGTTGTATTGGATAATTAGGCTAGTATAATGATACTTTCATATCCGCACCCCGCCGCTTTCGGTCATAAAGCAAACTTTAGATTGTAATCTTACATTAAATTGAATGTATAATTGTTTAGGCGGAAATGCATGGTAAGAAAGACTGGTTGTAGTTTTTCATTGAAATGTCACTTGCAACTCAACTGTCATCAAACTCTGATCGCACTGTTACAGAGATGGTGACGTGCCTCTCTTTTTGACAAGCCCATCATCTCCAAAGTTCAGCTTTATTTATTTATTTATTTATTTCAAATACATCAGGACCCAAAATCAAACTACGCGAAGACCATTAATATTAAACTACTGATCTTTAATTAAAGGGATTCTGCACAATTTTATTCCCAGGTTCGTGTTAACGCAATTTTCAAACGCGGCAATAAGTGGCAAACGACAGCGGAATAGGGAAATCATATGCCGATGAAAAGCCTGAAATCTTGTTGACAATTCATTGCAATAAAAACCCCCAAATAATTACAAATATAGAACGGTATATAATTAAGACTTAGCAAGGAAGAAAGGGAAATCGAAAAATAAACTTACCCAGTGACAAGAAAGGTTTTGTTTCCATATCTTACGGGTTAGCTCATGCCAGCCAACGCGAACGTGTTTTCTGAGTTTTCAAGATTGAAGGCGATGGTGGCTGTTGCTGACGGCTCAGGAGGACGAACCTCGAGCAAAAGTGACAGCGTCAAAAAGCCGCGTCCCGTCGTGTCAAAATTCACTGAATGTAAGTAGTACTTTCCGTTCACGGGCTCCTCTTTCCCCCTCTCTCTCTTTTTCACTCCATCTACTTCGCGAACTACTGGACTGCGCTGCAAAGGGGACCCTCCCAGGGGGGACTCCCACTGCCACAAACACCCCCGCAACGACGTGCCTAAATGAAGAATGTGCGGGAAAGCTAATTACTCACACTATTAATTTGTTGCTTGGCTTGCTTTGAGTAATTTTGATCATATATATTTCTTAGTTTGCTTTTGTATGCCTGTCAGAAATTATTAAAGTTCTTTCTGTAGAAGTAGGAGCAGGGTAGGATCATGCGTTACTTAGTGTGTTGCTGCAGTTTCTATACACTTTATATATAAAACCTTTCCTCAACTTGTAGAACCAGATCACATATTTCCAGACAAGGCCACACTCTTCCTGTGCGTGTGAATATATATGTTCATATGGGAACACTAAAAACTCGTTAAAAATTTCCGAAAATTACGTCATGCACGATGAAACGCGCTCATCGTGGAGAATGATTCATTACTGTTTAATTGTGCGAGAGCAATACACAATTCTCTGTAAATATAAAAGGGAAATCGGTATATTAAACAGAATAACTGCTAAGCAAGGAACCATTACAGATGTGGCTATCAACAACAGAATTTAACGTAATTCTTGTAGAATCCATAAATACTTCTCAATTATTTCCACCTATCTCCTTTCTTACGTGTTTTAAAATGTAAGTTCTAATGTGAAATACAGTGATTTACCGTCTAACAAAGCGTAAGGGAGGGCCCCTCACATACTCAAAAATCCCCGCAGCATGAACTGGAAGAGGTGTTGCGGATGCAGTGCGGTTGCAAAGTCGTTAATTTGGAAAGTGGAGAATGAGCGTTGGCATAATGTCGTGGTTATTCCTTATCTGTGCTAATGTTTAAGTACCAAGAGACCGTCTCTAGCACTAATGACAGTCCATGTATTGTGAAACCCCCGTGTTGTACATATATTTTTCTTTTTCTAATTTGGCTGGCAGGAGTGATTTGCCTTGTTTACGTGTTTAAAGGTAAGCAGGGTCTTCGGGGTACTCAGACGTGCGGCGACCTAGAGGCAATCAATGCAGGAAGATCAAGAATTACTGATGTTAAAATCCCTGAGTATACCTAATACAAAAAAAGTAAATTTGCAAATAATACATTATCACGGAAAATTATTTAATTTTTTTAACAAGGTTCTCAAGTTCATCACGATTCTCTGACACGGCTCACAAAGCGCAGATTTAGCTCAGTTTTTAGAGAAGTTTAGATGATAACTACAATCAAATTTACTAAAGAAACGGTTAATTAAGACAATTATGATAAGTTTCACCATCTCAGATTATGCAAAGAAACAACCTGAGACACACATACCACTACACCCCGCTCCGAATGCCTGATTCACAAAGCTAAGCTTCGCCTCATTGTTTCAAGTGAGGTGGTTTACCCAGAATTCCGGTTTGTCCTGCCGTTCATGGGAGATGGTTTCCGTGCTGGAGCATAAAAGGATTAGACACTAAGACACACCGTTTTACGTGTGGCTTGCTAACGGCCACTTTGTGACAGGGATGCCAATATTTTTTTGATGATCCTCAAATTATTATATAATGTAAATGATTTTGCACGGATTCTTTCCGTGTTGCATATTGTACCGAAGCAGGGCTGCCAACTGTCACGCATCTGGCGTGACACTCACAATTTCTAACTCTCATAACACTCATAATCGTACAGAAAATCTCTATTATTCCATTATAAACCTAAAATTAGCAACATCAAAAGCATTGGGATAATACATTATTTACAAGGTAATAAAGCTATTGCATGCATGTAAATGCATGTGCATGTGTGTGCAGACTTGTCTCAAATTGAAAATCTCACGCCAGGTGACCAAAGTTGGCAACCCTGCTGATGCCGATATACAGGACTATATACACTGGAGACTGGACTGGTGAATCAATTGCCCACCCCCGGTTTTAAAGATGGTTATTAAATGTGTAGCTTAGCAGTTCAGTTGTAGCCCTGGGGGGCTGACATCCATCTAGAGTGTCCCCTTATCTTGTGGGCCAGAGAAAAAAGTGGAAGGAAGTTTCAGATCGAAACCCGTTGTCATGCTGTAAACTGAAAGCAGCAGCACTCTTGCTTTGCTTGGAATGTTTGATGGGTTTGATGCCAGGGGGGGAGGTGGGTTCCCAATCTGCAGCCTCGCATTTCCAGCCCCGGGCCACGACCCGGCCCGGCTCGCGGCTCCGGGTGAGGTTGAGTGTCCGGGTAACGACCTCAATCCCGCCACCGATTAAGCGCGAAAACACGGGCAGGACACCTGACAGGCCTCAGGGACCGGAATTCCCCTTGCCGGGTCTGATCCAGTTTCACTGAGCTTGGGAGTGAGCATATCTCACACCCCCCCGTCTGTCCCCTTAACCTCGCCAGACGGGATCATGGCACCCGTTTGTAACACACAAGGACCGATAAGCTCATAAGGAGATCAAACACAGTGGGTACAACAAAATACAGGAAGAGCTTGGTTTGGGGATGAATCCAGTGAAAGAAAAAAAAACTCATGAAATATATAATGGCTGATAAGCAGTTAATTATCAACGATTATAATTATTATTATTAAGATCCAGAGAATATAAATGTGTTTCTAATTTTCAAAAGTGATAGGCTGGTAGGTGGGGGTGGGAAGTGGTTATGTTGTAATAAGCCTGACAGCTTGCTCTCCATCAAATTAATTGATTTCCTGAGATCATGAGTCAGTGGAATTCCAGCGTAGAGTTTGTGCTGCCCCCCCATCTCCCGGATCACAGGAAAAGTGATGGATGTAACGTGCAGCTTGTCAGTAACTGTGGCCATTGCTTAGAGAAGGGGTGGCCAATCCTATCCGCAAATGCCGGTGTGTATTCAGGTTTTCGCTGCAACTCCCTAATTAGTTTACTAATTAGAGGACAGATTGGCTGAAGAGTCCTCACACCTGGGTTTAAACAGCTGACCTACAGGTTATCCCCAAAACCTGCATACACACCGGCCCTTTGCGGATAAGATTGGCTACCCCTGACTTAGAGCACAGGGAGGGGGGCAATCATATCCAGAAAGGACTGGTGTGTATATGGATTTTTGCTGCAACTCCCTAATTGGATAAATATTACAGGATTGACTGGCCGAAGAGTCCTCTCACCAGGATTTGAACATCTGACCAAAAGCCTGCAAACACCCTGCTCTTTGCAGATAAAATTGCCCACCCCTGGTTTCCCAATTTGGTCCTTGTGGATTCACAGTCAATCCACATTTTTGCTCCCTCCTAGCTCCCAAAAGCAAAAATGTGAACTGTCTGGCAGGGAGCTGGGAGAGAGCAAAAACATGGACCGGTTGTGGGTCCCCGGGGACTGGATTAGCAAACTCTGGTTTACAGCCTTGTTTTGTTTCATATAGTTTTTTTTTAATGAATGATTGGATACACAACAGCATGTCTCAGATTCACCTCAGAAGGCTGAGTATGAATATTTATACACTGTGTCTGCACTTGGCGAAATGAGGGGGGGGGGGGGAAACATCCAGAGAATGTGAAAGCTGGATTTTTTTTCTGTGTTTCTGGTGGCTGAAATGTAATATTTTCGCAGCCAATCATATGCATACGTGAACGGGGTGAATGGGCGGGGTTCACCCAAGTTTGAACCTCATTTGGGGAGGGAGCTTCTTCTCGGCCAATCGGGATGCACTGCGGGGCAAGTCATAGGTTAAAACAACAGGCGGGTTGTGATGTGAGCCCCGCCGTCGGTCGAGGGTCTTCTCTTCAGGAAATGTGCACTTTCAGAAACTGTTATTGTTCCATTTGTCTCCGGCAGGGAGAACCCACAAACTGAGGGAACTGGAACAGCAGGGACTGGGGATGAAGAGAGAGGGAGAAAGAGAGAGAGAGAGAGAGGGGCGACCCAGACGAAGGAACTCATCAGACTCTCGGTTAAAAAGTCAAGAGGAGTTGAGGAAAAGCTTTTTTTTTCCACTTTCTTGTGCCTCTTCGCAGATGCTTGCCCTGGGCTCCTGCGCTGTAATCTGAGACAGACACAACATATTCCTTTAAAATGCCTTGCTTGCTGAGTCTCTCCTGTGCCACTAGACCAAGCAATTTAATCCTGCTCTCTGCCTGTGATTAATAGCTCCCTGACCATTCACCTTTTTTGGAATAAATCTCAGACCACGCGACTTTGGATGCAGAGTGATTCCCTCTGTTTTTTTTTTCTTTCTCCAGACAGCTTTGGATAGCTATGTATAGCAAGGAGACTTTATTGATTCTTTTAGGTTGTTCTATTTTTAAACAGCAGTCATTTCGTAAGAAGCCCAACCTTATCATGGCTATCAGATTGTTATCCGAAGTTTACCTCTATTTTTTCATGAAAGACACGGGTGTTTTCGAACAGCGCTGTACTTTCGTCAGAATAACAGAACAAAAATGCTCAGAAAAAAGTTGCAGTCTGAACATGCAACCAGCTCGATATTGGAAGTGGGCGATTCGTTAAATTAATTGAAAAAAAAATGAAACTCAATATTCATTTTAGCAGCTTTCGGATTTGTCATCGATATTGGATTCATATTTATCTGACAAAATTTTGTGCAATACTTTTAAAGACAGGGTGAGGGTGGGTGATGAATGAGGGGTGAATGTAATTAGGGTGGTGATTTGCATGCTAATTAATAATTTAAAGAACTGAACAAACAAATACACAAATACATTGTTTCATGCTTGATCAATACAAAGAATACCAAGTGATGGTGTGCTATTCAATTCAGAAACCACTTTTATGGCCAGACAGGCAGCTCTTCTCAGACAGGAAGGCTGAGGTGAAACTAATTATTTAAGGTGAAGCTGGAGGGGGGGGGATAGGTTGAAGTGGGGGGTACCACGACTAGCTGCGCATTTGTACACTTCTGCACAAACTGTGAGGATGTAGGCTCACATTCCACACACGGAGGCATTAAGATCTAGCAGACACCACTGGGCCAGGAGTCAACATCTGGAACAGTGGAGTACTCACTGATGGACACTTCCTCTGAGTTAACCACACCTGACTGGGGCAGCGGGCACGGCCCACTGCAGATCTCCACATGGCAACCGTGGCAAGATGAAGGGCACTGCTGGGTACAGCATTAATACCACTCAAGAAAATGAAGAGTTTACAGTGAGAGGTCTTGATGGGACCTTTAAGGTGGCGGGGGCTGAAGTGTTCCTGGTGGGGG